>ML109983.1:64840-180967 GCA_003697995.1 Taxidea taxus jeffersonii | reverse complement strand
GTGAGAAAGGAATCCATCAAAATCCTTGAGGAGAACACAGGCAGCAACCTCTTCGACCTCAGCCGCAGCAACTTCTTCCTAGGAACAACGCCAAAGGCAAGGGAAGCAAGGGCAAAAATGAACTATTGGGACTCTTCAAGATCAAAAGCTTTTGCACAGCAAAGGAAACAGTCAACAAAACCAGAAGACAACTGACAGAATGGGAGAAGATATTTGCAAACGACATATCAGATTAAGGGCTAGTATCCGAAATCTTCAAAGAGCTTGGCAAACTCAACACCCAAAGAACAAATAATCCAATCAAGAAATGGGCAGAGGACATGAACAGACATTTCTGCAAAGAAGACATCCAGATGGCCAACAGACACATGAAAAAGTGCCCCACATCACTGGGCATCAGGGAAATACAAATCAAAACCACAATGAGATACCACCTCACACCAGTCAGAATGGCTAAAATGAACAAGCCAGGAAATGACAGATGCTGGCGAGGATGTGGTGAAAGGATGTGGTGGGAATGCAAGCTGGTGCAACCACTCTGGAAAACAGCATGGCGGTTCCTCAAAAAATTGAAAATAGAGCTACCTTATGACCCAGCAATTGCACTACTGGGTATTTACCCTAAAGATACAAACGTAGTGATCCAAAGGGGCACGTGTACCCGAATGTTTATAGCAGCAATGTCCACAATAGCCAAGTTATGGAAAGAACCTAGATGTCCATCAACAGATGAATGGATAAAGAAGAAGTGGTATATATATACAATGGAATACTATGCAACCATCAAAAGAAATGAAATCTTACCATTTGCGACGACATGGATGGAACTAGAGCGTATTATGCTTAGCGAAATAAGTCAACTGGAGAAAGACAACTATCATATGATCTCCCTGATATGAGGAAGTGGAGATGCAATGGGGGTGGGGGTTAAGGTGGTAGGAAAAGAAAAAATGAAACAAGATGGGATCAGGAGGGAGACAAACCAAAAGAGACTCTTAATGTCATAAAACAAACTGAGGGGGGTGGGGGGGGGAAAGGAGTTGGGAGAGGGTGGTGGGGTTACATTATATGTTTAAATTAAAAAAAGCTTAAATAAAAATAAGCAAGATGGAAAAAAAAAGTAAGTAACTGGCTAATAATGCAAATCTAATTGTACTAAATTGTAACCACATAAAACTATACTTTAAAAGATGACATAATTAGAACTATGACATCATCGTTCATATATTTATATTTTTATTGGATCAGAGATAAATAATAACAGTTATAGTTGTAATCTAAAATTCAAACAAATTAACACTGGGCACATTCATCATATGTGTCCCACTTGCTTTATCTTGAATATAAATTATTTAACATAAAACTTTTTACCTACTTTAAAAAAAAAAGATCATTAGTAAAATATATCATAAAAATAAACAGAATACCACACCCATTTCCACAGATGCTTAAAAGGCAATTTGCAAATTTTTAACACCATTATCAATAAATATAAGTTAATGGAAAGCCTTAAAAGTATAAAACACCTACAAATCAACCCAAATGCTGTCATTTGAATTAATGAAAAACACTTGCCATTCACACAAAAACGAGGAACAAGGCATGCTGTTTACCATCAATTTCTTTTTAATAATATGTTGGAGGTAATAGCTAGCACAAAAGGACAAGGGAAAACTATTAGATGTATAAGAATTGGAAAGGAAAATGTAAAATAATATCTATTTGAGATAATAAGACACTTGAAAAATTCATGAGTCAATGTATAAACCACTGGAAACTAAGAAAACTCACTAAGATAGGGGGGTATAAAATTAACATACTCGGAAAAAAATCACTAGCCTTAAAAATGATCTGAAGGTATAATGAAAGAGAAGATCCTATTTATAATCTCGACAATAACAAAAAGTTAAATGCCAAGTAGCAAACTAAAGCGTAAGAAAACATTGTGAACACTCCTGAAAGACAAAAACTAGATTTAGAAATGAAAATACATATAATATTCTTGCATAGAATGACTCAACATCATAAAGATGTTAATATTCCTTAAATTAATTTATAAACTTAATGCAAATCTAGTAAAAAAAATTTTTCCTTATTGAACAAGTCATTTCTAAATTTCTATAGGATGTTATAGCAAGAAATAACCTCAAACCCCTGAAAATTAATGTCAAAGGGAGCATGTCATATCAGAGATTCATTGTATATTTAAAACAGTGTGATTCTGAATGATAAATAAGCTAACGAAACAGAAAAGGAAGTCCAGAAATACACTCAAGCACATATGGAAGTTTAGTATGTGATAATGGTAGCATCTCAAGTTATTGATGAAAAGATAGACTTTCTAATAAATGATGTTAGAACAACTGGAGAGTTGTTGATAAAATGATAAATTAAACATATACCTTGCTAAACCAAGGTATGTGTGTGTGTGTGTGTGTATTTATATATATACACTCACACCAATATAAACCAAGCTAAACTTAAAATGTATCAGGGATTCTAAAGCTGTACAAGTTCTAAGAAAATAATTTTTACATCCTTGGAATGGTAAAAGTTTTTCTTAGTGACTCAAAACTTCAGAATCAACAAAGGAAATGCTTGATAAATTTAGCTGCACTATAAACAAACAAAGAAAACAAAACCTTTGCTTGATGAAAATCAGGAAAAAGACAAAAAAATATTTGCTGGGAAGAGATGTGCCACTGATTTTACCATTTGAAAAAAAAAAAAGACAAAAAATGTATGTAAGAAATGGACAGTTGACAGAAAACGAAATGTCCTAGTGCTTAAATATCTGAACTTAATTCATAATAAAAGAAATGTAAACTAAAACTAACTGAGGTACTACTTCTCACCTATCATAATGACAATTATTGAGAAGACTGACTTATTCTGTAAGCATGGCTTTGGCAGAAAGATCTATTACATTGCTGATGGTAGTGTAAAATGGTTCAAACCCTAGGGAGGGGAGTTTAGTAGTATTTTAAAGAATTGCATATGCATTTACTTTTTGACCCAGAAACCCCACTTATTGACTCTTCTCCTGAAAATAATTTTCCCAAAATATACATACAGGTACTTATTTTATTCTGGCATTGTTTGTAATGGCCAAAATTTGGAAACAACCTAAATGTTCATGTAGGGGACTGGATTAACAACAGTATAACCAAGTCAAATGGCTGTAAAAGCAACTGATCAATTCTGCAAGGCACCAAAGGGTAATGGCAGCTTTGGCTTTTTTTTTTTTTTAAAGATTTTGTTTATTTATTTGTCCGATAGAGAGCGCAGGAGCGAGCACAGGCAGACAGAGTGGCAGGCAGAGGCAGAGGGAGAAGCAGGCTCCCTGCTGAGCAAGGAGCCCGATGTGGGACTTGATCCCAGGATGCTGGGATCATGACCTGAGCAGAAGGCAGCCGCTTAACCAACTGAGCCACCCAGGTGTCCTGGCTTTTTTTAATTATAAAATTATTTTACTTATAATGGAAATACATTTTGAAAACACACTCAAATGAAGAACGTATTAAAATTACTAGTAGCAGTAATATCAGTAGCAGAAAATCAACAGCATTATGTACATGTTGCCTTTTACTTACGGTTTACAGTTTTGACTGGTAATATTGGGTTTACCCTCTCTGGGGAGGCAGCGTTTTCTTCATCTGTCACATATTCAAAATTAATGATGAACATCATAGCCACACCCTCTTGGTTTTTCACTGGAATTATGTGAGTGTTACAAATGAAAGTGGACCCTAAGGAGATGAAAAATAAATGTTAGGTCAAAACTATGCTTTCATTTTGAAGTGTTAGTAATATTAAAAGTATAATAAGCCTTTAGAATTTTCTATCATAAATGAGTATTAAAATTTAAGAAAAAGAATTTGACTTTTATTTCATATTTCATTGCACGTATATTTACATGAAAATGTACAAATTTTGCCATAAAGACCTTAAAGGAAAATTCGGGTACTTCCTTACGGAAAAACAGAACATCAAATCTCATTTGTCTCCACATCTACCACTGTAATAGTATAGGGGAAAAAGCATATTCTTTAACTTTGTAGAAAAACTCAGGCTTCTTGTATATATTTTGATTAATTCTGAATCTGTATAAGATATAGCTATATGAACAGAAAGATGACTCATTTGTGTCATCTTGATTTTAGTGCTAAATTATTTCTTTTTTTTTTCTTTTAATTTCCTGGATATAAAATAGTAAGTTATTGACTCTGTATATATTCCAATACTTCTTTTCTTTTTATCTGCCAAATTCACAGTGCCCAAATTATAATGATTTTATTTGGTTTGTAATCTGATAGAAAATAAGAACAATATTTTGTATATATTACTGTGTTAATTTAATTCCTTAACCAAAAAGATAATATTCTTTTTAAAGCACAATTGTGGGGCTAATAAGATATGTTTTATTAGACTTTTCTGGAAGTGAGAAGAACAAAAGGATGACTCAGTTTATAATTAATTACTGTCATCCATCCTCTAACAGAAAATCCAAGACCTAAGATTTAGAGAATTCTGTCAAGATGTTGATTTCTTTTAAATCAATTGACTTAAATCAATTGACTGACTACCTGAACCTGATTTCTAGAACTAAGTATTTCCTTAAAACAGCTTACATCTTTACCCTCTGGATATTTCTTTTTTTTAGTCATGGTGACGGAAACCTCAGGTTAGGGATTTGTTTGGGTTCAAAAGTATTTTATTTTTAAAATGCAAAACTTCAGGAAAAGTTCTCAAGTATTCAGACAATAGAGCATTTTTAAACTTTTTTTTAACTAGCTGGAACCATCGTGAATCTTGAGGAAAATGGTGGTTCAGTGCAGAGAGAGGAGCAGGTTGAGAGCAAGCTGGACCTGGGTACAGAGGGAGATGTGAGAAAGTGAGAGACCAAGAATCTGAGGCCAGGGGCATTGTCAAATAACAGAACATAGTTGGAAGCCCAACATCCCTAAGACCAGTGGATACTAGTATTCCAAAATGGTGTCCTATGCATGCTATAACTATTAAAAACAAAGTAAGTGTGAGAAAAATCTTTCCTCTTTTCTCATCCCTAAAACATGGCTCCTACTGCCAGAGCTGAGAACAAAGACTATTGCTAATATTGCTATAGACTGAGACATCACAGGTGGAAGAGCTTTTGAGGGTGGGCCTAGAGATCTACTTACTATTTATGAAATTGTTTGTATGAGTGAACATGTTCTAATTTCTTTTTTTTTTTTTTTAAGATTTTGTTTATTTATTTGTTAGGGAGAGAGAGAGCGAGCACAGGCAGACAGAGAGGCAGGCAGAGGCAGAGGGAGAAGCAGGCTCCCTGCCGAGCGAGGAGCCCGATGTGGGACTCGATCCCAGGACGCTGGGATAATAACCTGAGCCGGAGGCACCCGTTTAACCAACTGAGCCACCCAGGCGTCCCCATGTTTTAATTTCTAAGGAACTGACTTACAAAAACACTTTTAGAATATGGACTCTTGGTAAATTGGGGATGTCTATGTGCTAGTTATGAATCAGATTTTTAAATGTCAAGAGCCTCCCAGATTTGAAATGTAGAAGACCTTATTTATAATTGATCTCGTATTTTCTATAAATACGGCCATGGTTTTACAGATGTGTCTTAAGAATGTGTCTTAAGAATGACATGCTGCACCTTCACAGTCTTCAGCTATATCTTCGATTCATTTAATAAAATAGTTAGCTAGAAGACTTGTCATAGTTTCCATGGTAACAAACAGGATGACTTTAGTAAACAGAAAATAAGCAATTTAAGACTGTTCCATTAGAACTAAAAATAGAATTGCTTCAGGCCAGGCATTACAATACAAACTGACTAAACAGAGAGACTGAGAAGATGCTAGAAATAGCCATTGTGTATTCTGCTAATGAACCAAAATACATATTGATTTAACCACTTAAAATGACATTTCTTGGATCATTTAGAATAAAGTTGTAAATTCAAAGATTTGTTACTTAGCAGTTTCAAATCTTCCAACAATTTAAGTGTATTGCTGATTGTACCACAAAATAAAAAGCACAGATTTTTAAGAAATCAATAAATAAAAGATGTGGGAATAGAGATCTAATAGGTTGGTAATCGAGCACAGTAATTTTGCTTCTGGTAATAGGGGCAAAATCACGTATTGCAATACTAATGCTTGTAAATTTACTGGCTAGTGCTAAAAATCATAAAACTATAGTGCTTTATAAAAAAGTTCAGTTACATGCATTGTCTCCTTGGCATACTGAATATGTGTAATTAATCTGGGATTTACTGCCCACTAGCATTGTTTCCTGTGTGTTTCTATTAAGCAATATATTTCCTCTATAGTCAACTGAAAATTCACATTTACTTTTTTTTTTCTCTTTTGGTTTTTGGATTTAATGTCTCCATCAATCTTGCAAAGCACCCTGGAAAGCAGATATTGAAAGGAGACACATGGAATTTAGACGAGAAGGAGAATCAAATACATTTTATAGAGCAAAAACATTTTAGCTTGCATCATTCGCAAACTCCCAAGTTCTGTCAAGGTATTACTTTTGTAAAGTAACATTATTTTAAGAAGGCATTACTGTGTGCTCCTAAATACTGTTCTTGAATGCAACATTGGGAGAAAGAGAAATGAAATACAATCCAACAAACACTAATCTAGCAATGAAGAAAAAAACAGACACACTCAATAGTATGTAAATTAGAGAACAAAACCAATCTAGAAAGAAAAAGTTCAACCACCTTGTTAAAATGAATCAGTATTCAAATGAAATTAATAATGTTTGTTAAGAAGCTTATTTACAATAAGATTATCTAATAATATTACAATTTTACATGCAAATTATACAAATCATTGTATATCAATATTGTATATCAAAATTGTATATTGTGTATCAAAATTGATATTGTATATCAATTATACAAATATTAGTTAAACCCAGGTTCATTTCCACATTTTGTCCCCTGAGTAAAAACATTCGTGAAACCAGGAAAAGCTGCTTAGGAGAATAATGCTCATTATAATAAAAGGTGTAGAATGTTAATTTTTAACTGTGGTCATGCAGCAAGCAAACTTAGGTAATCTGAGTAATTTTTGTTTTATTAATAAATTGGTGGTATACTCCCAGCTTTCTCATTTAAAAATAAAAGGCCAGGACTCCTCCCTTTGAGCTACTTTAAAGATGTTTTACTCTACTGTGGTTTTTTTTAAATATTTTATTTATTTATTTGACAGAGAGAGCACACACAGGGGGAGCTGCAGGCTGAGGGAAAGGTAGAAGCAGGCTCCACGCAAAGCAAGGAGCCCAATGGGGGCTTGATCCCAAGACCCTGAGATCATGACCTGAGCCAAAGGCAGGCACTTACTCAACTGAGACACCCAAGCATTCTATTCTACTATTTGTATTCACAGGGCATACATATGTCCCCTAAAATCAATAAGTGCTTATTGAGCACCTAGTATTGGGTCACATGCTCAAATGGGTTCTCGGATGGTGATGAGAAAAACAGCAATAAACAAAAACAAAGCTTCTGCTCTTATGGAATTTATATCATCATAATATATAAATGAATAGATATCTAATATTTGAAGTAGAAATAAGTACAATGAAGGAAGAGAGGGCAGAATAAGATGATAGATCATAACAGTAGTAAGGGAATGCATTTCTTTTGAAATGACATGTAAGCAAAGACATAAAAGAAGCAATGGAGTCCACTGTGTGGTCCATGGATAGAGTGCAGCTGGCAGAGAAAACTGCAAGTACTAAAGTCTTCAGTTAAAAGCAGGGTTGTAAGCTCAAGGAACAATGTGGAAGCCAGTGTAGCTAGTGCAGTATGTTGGTTGATGGGTAGGATGGGGTTGGAAAGTAGGTAAGGTTGTAGGAGGAGCAGGGAACCACACCATGTAGAAGGCTCCTGCGTGGATTTGGAACTTTCCTCTTAGTTACACAAGAAGGGTTTTGTGCAAAGGCTGACATGACTTGACTTAAAACTACCCCTCTGACTTCTGCGTGAAAAATAGCTTGGGATTCCAGCACAGAAGCAGGGAAGCCAGTAGGAAAATATCATACTAATACCAACAAGCAGTAAGAGTGTCTGGACCAGGGTAGTGCTGAAGCTGATGAGAAAGGGTCTGTTTGAGATGGTTTTCAAGGTAGGGATTATAGGGCTTGCTGGTGTAATACATGGCATGTGAGGGAATGAGAGGGGTCAAACAAATCCAATCTTGGAGGTTGAGAAACTAGAAGAATGGAGATGCTCATTTGTTAAAATAGGGAGGACCGTGGAAGGTGGTGGTTCTGGGAGTTGTGTAAATCTATAGGTTTGGGTTATGTTAGGTCTGTGTTTGCTTATTAGATATCTAAATGCAGATGTCTAGAAGGCAGCTGGGTATAGGACACTGCAGTTTGGTTCAGGGATTGATCCAAACCAGACCTATGAACTTGAGAGTAATTAGGAAATGGATTATATTTAAAGATAGTACAAGGTCATCTAGGGAACAAATAGAGAAGTTGTATTTTTGAGCCAAACATTAATGGACTACAGCATCAAAGAAGGAAAGATGAAAAACCAGAGAACATTGTAGAGGAGACATGGAAGTGGGAAGCAAATCCAGTCTAGTGCATTGGGGACTAAGAGAAGGAAGTATTGCAAGAGGAGGGCATGATCAACTACAAAAAACTTGCTAATAGGCTCAGTGAGGGCTAAGAAAAGATCAAGTCAGGGGTAACTTCTTTTAGTAGATTAGGTAGATTAGGGGCTAGGAAACTGTTTGGAATACATGTAAGAATGAACAAGAATAGAAGTGTACAGGGGGTGCCTGGCTGATTCATTTGGTAGAGCAGGTGACTCTTGATCTCAGGGTTGTGAGTTCAAAGTCTATGTTGACTATAGAGCTTACTTTAAAATAAATTCTTAAAGAAAAAAAAAAGGAACAGAAGTGTACACAATTACAGGAAAGTCTTTTGAGGTGCTTTACTAAAGAGGTGATCAGAAACCACGGCTAGTAACTAGAAAAGATTTTGAAGTGATCAGACATTGGATTTTTTTAGGTTGAGAGACACTACAGCATATTTATATACAAATGGAATTAATTTGTTTATTGATTACATTTCAAATATTTGTTGCATAAAGTCCCACCATTTGGTAAGGTCAGTAAAAGTCTAACAGTAATTTACAAGACAGTAATTTTCTAATTTTTGTTTCCTTAGTCAAGTGCAACTCGACTTTAGTGTTAATTAATTTTCCATGTTTTTGAACCTGTAGAAAATAGTTTACAATCTATTGCTTGAGAGAATCGCTCTCTAATCAGAGTGTCTAAATCTGAATCCTGGCTCCATCCTTTAACTGCTGAGTAAACCTTGGATGATTTTAGAAATGCCACAGCAACTCAGTTTACTCTTCTGTACAATGAAGGGGATTCTTACTTCATAGAATTGTTCTGGGGAACCAAATGAATTAATACCTGTGTACTGTGGTATTAGAATAGAATTCTCCCTTTCTCAATTTTCACTCATGTGATATGCTAATAACTATCAAGGAACTAAAGTGAGAACGTCTTTCCAACCACACATGCAGATTATGAAGGAAGTAGCTACAGAACCTTTATATCCAGGATGTAGAACAGATAGGGAGAGGAGAGTGGTGAGAGGATTGGGGAAGAGATCTCTTTGGAGAGGACTGGCCCATTGCTGTGAGGTTCCCTCCTTCCACCCTCAAGAGCTACCACTTTCCAAGGCCAGGTCTAATGAAGGGATTTTAAAGGCCCACCCTAGGACCTTTGAAATATGTTTTCTGAAGATGAGAGACATGGAGAATTGATATTTGGAAGCTATGGATGAATGGTGGGCCATAGTGGGGCCTCAACCATGGGGGTGTAGAGGGCCAAAAAGGAACAACCTCTCAATTTCTGTGGCAGAGACAGTGGGCATAATTATTGGGATAAGCAGGTACAACTAAATGTGGGCAGAAGGGCCTCATGATCAAGTGTTCTGGACAAGGAGTGGGCATGGGGTCCTCCAGGGATGGGGATGAAGGAACTGCAGAGGAAGAGACAGATGGTGAACTACCAGATGCTGGAGGCCAAGGAGGAAATAGTCAAGAAACTCCAGAGTGCAGGGATAGAACCAGCAGGGGAAGGAATCTGAAGGGAGGCAGAGTCCTGCAAGAGTTCTGGAGAGCCTATCTAGGAAAGTCAGGGTCAGCTCTGCCCATTGGCCAGATCCAGAGAAGGCAAATTCCAGCCAAGTATGGACTGTACTGCCTTTAATGTCCACAGTAGCCAAACTATGGAAAGAACCTAGATGTTCATCAACAGATGAATGGATAAAAATGTGGTGGTGTGTGTATATATATATATGTATATACATATATATACATAAATATATATATAATGGAATATATATAATGGAATATATATATATATATAATGGAATACTATGCATTCATCAAAAGAAATGCAATCTTGCCATTTGCAATGACGTGGTTGGAACTAGAAGGTATTATGCTTAGGGAAATAAGCCAATCAGAGAAAGCCAACTATCATATGATCAAACCTGATATGAGGAAGTTGAGAGGCAACGTGGGGGCTTTGGGGGGTAGGAAAAGAATAAATGAAACAAGATGGGATCGGGAGGGAGACAAACCATAAGAGACTCTTTTTTTTTTTTAAGATTTTATTTATTTATTTGACAGACAGAGATCACAAGTAGGCAGAGAGGCAGGCAAAAAGAGAGAGGAGGAAGCAAGCTCCCTGCTGAGCAGAGAGCCCATGTGGGGCTCGATCCCAGGACCCTGGGATCATGACCTGAGCCAAAGGCAGAGGCTTTAACCCACTGAGCCACCCAGGCGCCGCCCCCCCCACCAAGAGACTCTTAATCTCACAAAACAAACTAAGGGTTGCTGAGGGGAGGCGGGTAGTGAGAGGGTGGTGGGTTATGGACATTGGGGAAGGTATGTGCTATGAAGCATGTAAACCTGGTGATTCAGACCTGTACCCCTGGGACTAATAATACATTATATGTTAATAAAAAAATAAAAAATAAAAAACAAACAAACAAAAATATATATAATCTTTCTGCCTTTTCATCTTTTACTTGGTGGGAAACAAATAGCAACCAGAGTGTGGGAAGAAGGTAATGGTAAGAGGCTGAAGCTGGCTTTCCATTTTATTCTGACCTGAAGCTGGTTGAGTGTTGAAATTTTAAAGCCAAATCACCATCCAAAGACAGGGGTCAATTACCCCAGTGAATAAAGTTAAATGGGATGATGAAAAACAAAAGCTGCATTTTGTTCACAATCCAAGCTTTACACTGATTGGTAGAACTCATATACATGTAAAGCTCTTAGAATAGTACCTAGCATGGTGCAAAACTCAACCAGGTGAGCCATCATTTTTGCCTCTTATTAGAGGATCTCCAGAGAGATCTCCAGTTAACTTTCAAGGCTCTCTGTGTAAATTTCCTACAACCTTTTGTCATTCTGGAAACCAAAAGCTACACTATTTGTATTTTGGGGCACCAAGTGGAGATTATTCTTCTCTGAGCTGATTGGTTTAGTAAATGCCTGAAAGTTTGTGATTTCCTACTTTCTGGTAAACTACAGGACACTTTGATGTTTAAAAAATACCTTTAGAGACCTGCTCTAGTGGAAAAAAAAAAAAAAAAGATCACAGCCTCAGGATACACAGGCCTCATCAAAGAGGCAGCATTGTTCATCTTGAGTTGAAAAACCTTTTAGAAAAGCAAAGGGGATCATTGCACCTCCTAGAAGAAGAGAGCAACCCAGGCACAAATGACTTCAGGAAGAATCAAGGGGAGGTAAAAATAGGAAACAAGTGAAATTTGTACTTGGTTTTTCTGAATTTAATGTTTCCTTTTATTTCTTTCAGTACTTCTTATATTTTCCTCTGCTCTCTCCAGGTCTTCAAGGTGAAATTTTTTTTTTTTAAAGATTTATTTATTTACTTGACACACAGAGAGAGATCACAAGTAGGCAGAGAGGCAGGCAGAGAGAGAGGAGGAAGCAGGTTCCCCGCCAAGCAGGGAGCCCGACGCCGGGCTCGATCCCAGGACCCCGGGATCATGACCTGAGCTAAAGGCAGAGGCTTAACCCACTGAGCCACCCAGGCGCCCCTCCAAGGTGAAATATTATGCACTTTCTCTTATCAAGGAAGAGCATCATGAAAAATATTAATTTCACATAAGATTATTAAGGACATAATGGATTACTAGTCTTAGGAAATTATTTTTTAAAGGGGAATAGTGAAAAACAACACTTAACTCAAGATGAACTCCAATGTAATCTCCATGTAAATGAAATATTTTGGTTGTAGAGATAAGACCATCTCTCAACTCACACCATATATGTAATTGCCTGCTGATATCGATACCACTGTAGAACAGAAGACCATAATGGAGTCCTAAAACAAAACTAGAAGAAATTTCTATGATTGGAGAATTCATGGGCCTTTGTTTAGCCATTTAGTTATTTTTAACAGATGTTTTCCCACTCTTGATAAGAAGAGTAAATACATAGAGACTTCATTTGTACTCATAATCCACTTTGAGAATGCATCCCTAGGTTTGCAGAATAACTGAACTGTGAAAATGTTCCATTTGTAGCCCATTTATAACCAGACTGTAAGTTCCCCAAAGACAAGATATTATCAATCCATGCATACAACCCTCAACATATAATGGGAATTCAGTGAATATTTGCTGGCTACTTTTCTTTCTTCCTGATAGTGAGTTGTTTGTGAAAAGCTGCCCTCAGGAGATGACCCTTGAGCTAGGCCAGAGCAGCATTTGTGACTGTGGTGGGTAGTGGCCTATAGTCTTAAGAAGATGGATTTGAGTTATAGAGAAAGACCTAGGTTCTAAACTTGGTGAGTTATTTAACTTCTCTTTGTCTTATCTTGGCTTTTTCTCTGCACATTCAGAACACTTATACTTATCTTTTAATGCTGAAGCACTAAATGAGAGGATGCATTTAGAGTTCAGTGCCTAGCATGCAGTAGGTACTCACAAATGGTAGCTTATGGGAATATAATCTTTTAATACATATTAGTAGGTGTAGAAACTGAATATACCTAAAGTGTTACTCTTATAAGAGGCCAGAGAATGTGGGGCTTGAGCTTTTCAGGCTGATATGCATAATTCAAACCAATTTCAATCTAACAACTAATTATTCAGAAACCACTATGTGCCAGGCAGTGTTCTAGGTGCTATGGGTTCAGCAAAGAACAGAACTTAGCTAAATCCCATCATGTAGTTTATAACCTAGTAGAGCTGGGGGAGACAGAAATAAATAAGTAAAATACAGAATAGATTAAAGGGTGATAGTATCATTGAACACCAGAGAGAAAATAAAGAAAGGGGTAGTGAGTGCTGGGAATAGGGAAAAGTCTGTAACTTTTAGTAGAGTAGGAAAGGCCTGCCTGAGAAGGTTACATCTGAATAAAGAACTGATGAAGTTGAGAAGTGAATCATGAGGGTGTCTGGGGAAAGAGGTAACAACACATATGAAAGCCCTGCCTGGTGTGGGGCTGAATTACATCCTCTAAAATCCATGCACTGAAGCCCTAACCCCAGTGTGACTGTATTTGGAGACAGGACCTACAAGGAGGTAATTACAGTTAAATGAGGTCATAACGGTGTGGCCCTAATCCAAAAGGACTAGTATCCTTGTAAGAAGAAGATGAGATACTAAGAGTGTGTGTACAGAGAGGAAAAGCCACATGAGGAACCAGTGAGAAGACAGCCATCTGTAAGTCAAGTAGAGAGTTTTCACCAGGGACTAACCCTGCCAGCACCTTGATCTTGGACTTTGAGCCTTAAGAACTGTGAGAAAATATATTTCTGTAATTCAAGCCACCCAGTCTGTAGTACTTTTTTATGGCGGCCTGAGCTTACTAAGATAGGTCCCGAGGCTGAAGAGCAGACTGTCAGTGTGGCTAAAACAGATTAAGCTGAGGGGAAAGTGGTGAGAGATCCAGGGCTGAGCAACAACAGAGCAGGAAGAGGGGAGAGTAGCAGAAGAACAAACCCCTTGTGGGCACTGTAATGCCTTCCAAGGACAAAGGGAATCTACTAAGACAGGGACACATGAAGCACTTAGTTTGCTAAGCAACTTGGTCTGAACAGACTAACCGTATACCAGAACATATCACAGGGAATGGGAAGTGATGGAGGAGGCTTTGAGAGGTTAAAGGTCATGTTGTGAAAGTCTTCAATGTTCCTGGAATTCAGTCTTTTGAGGCTGTGGGTGTACGGGCCTATTTAGCCAGAGCGATCAGGTTAAACAATGACTTTGCTGTTCATACAGTAAGAACTTAAACTGTCCCTGCCCCCCTCCCCCCCAGGGAACTTACTTAAAACAAGTCCGGGAAACCAGTCCCAGGTAACAAAGCCCAAATACAAGGGTGGGTCAGGCCTGGTGGAGGAATCCAGTCAGTGGGGGCGCATACTGTCTCCCTAGCTACCAAGGAGTATGGGCCCTGCCCTTTGGGTGCCAATCCTGACCAAGGTGATAGGCTAGTTCAAATGTCTACTATAGGGTAAATTATAATTCAATTGGTCACTTATGTGTGACCTAGCCTGACTGTGCAGTTTTCTCTGTGTCATTGGCCACCTGTGTGTGGCCAGGCCCAACCACATGGCCTTTGCCCTTAAAAGCCAGTCTGTAAGGCAGAGAGGGGTTGCCTCTTTGTAAGAGACAGCCCTGGCCGGTCAGTTTGATTCTTGATGCTTGGCGCGAAATAAAGCTTTGCTCGACCTTCGCTTTGTATCAGTCTCGCTCCTTTGATCACGGACCCAACAGTGGGTACAGTGAATTGTTTTAATCCTGAGAGTATCTTCAAAAGTAGTATTTTAGTACACACTTTAGACATGGGCTGTTTTAGGTACTAGTGATGCCTTATGGAAGAGAATAAGTTCAAAAGATATAGGTGCTATTTATTTGAAGAGACAGAAGGTACACTTAGAAAAATTATTTACTGGGGTGCCTGGGTGCTCAGTTATCAAGTGTCTGCTTGAAGGGCTCAGGTCATGATCCCAGGTCCTGGGATCAAGCCCTGCATTGAGCCCCACATAGGGCTCCCTGCTCTGTAGGGAGCCCGATTTTCCCTCTTCCACTCCCCCTGCTTGTGTTACGTCTCTCGTTGTGTCTCTCTCTGTCAAATGAATAAATAAAAATCTTAAAAAACAAAAACAAAAATAAAAAAACCCTATTTATCAACAAGAATAATGGAATAGCCTATGGTTTAGCGGACCTTATGGTTTGGGTCAAATGGGACTGTTTACTGGGAGGCAAATATTCCAATACTTGCCTATTTCTCTTATTTCCCCAGTCACATGGTTATATCTAAAGGAAGCTAACTAAGTGAAAGCAAATTGGAGGAAGTCTTGTGAGCTAAGAAAGACATTTTATACAGAACCATTATTAACAAAAAGACTGAGCTGGCAAAAATTTGGCAGTGCACCTAACAATACATTAGGTATAAAAAAAGAAACAACATAATAATTACCAACACATACAGTTTTAGCATCACAATCAGAGATATAATGAAATTGTAACAATTATGAACATACTTAGATAGTTGATGAAGTTGACAGAGTAACATGCGACAAGCAGTACCTTTTCAGAATTTCCAGGAAGGATTTATAGATGCCTTTCATTTGAAAAACGAAGAACTAGCCCAATTTACACAAAGCTCTTGTCACATTCACACTCTGGGTGGTAGTATTAGCACTGTCTGAGATGTCAATAGCATGAATAATTTATTTTTAATTATTTCTTATTTTAGACAATTTTAAACATTCAGAAAATACTGAGGCAATGCCAATGAGTAGTAAATTTCTTGGATAGGGAGCACTGTGGAGCCCCTGGAACTGAACTAACCCAGCTCTACTGTTATTCATGAGGTGGCCTTGGGCAGGTTACTTAATCTCCCTAAAACTCAGCTTCCTCATCTGTAAAATGAGGATAAGAAGGGAAAGTGCCTCACCTCATAGTGTTGTTGGGAAGGTGAAATTAGAGAATACTTGTAAAATAGGTAGCATGGAATCTGGTGTATAAAAATTAAGCAATAAATGAAAGTTATTATTATTAACTGGGGTGGAAAAAATAAATTTCTTAAGTTGAAGTGGTGGTTGAACTTCCCTCAAAGTTTCAGTGATAAAACTGAGTGTTTTGACTCCTTATGGAGATTCAGTGATGAACTGATTACCTTGATCCCTTGTCTTCGGATGATAAAATGTATCAAATGGCCATTGGAATGGGATAGGAGCTTAGTAATTTAATTATCTATTATCTTTAGTATCTACTACCTTTAATTATCTACTGTCTTAAAATATGTCTCCTTAATTTTGAAGTGACAAGGCCCTGGGTTGATTTCCTATGTTTCTCTTATCCCTATAAACTATCTTATTGCCTCTAAAAAGAAAGCTACAGACCAGGTAACTAACAAAAACAGAGCTCAGCCTATTTGGGCAGGCCTCACAGTCAGTGGAATTTGGTATATAGAAGGAATGTGTGAGGGACGCCTGGGTGGCTCAGTTGGTTAAGCAGCTGCCTTCGGCTCAGGTCATGATCCCAGCGTCCTGGGATCGAGTCCCACATCGGGCTCCTTGCTCGGCAGGGAGCCTGCTTCTCCCTCTGCCTCTGCCTGCTTCTCCCTCAGCCTGTGCTCGCTCTCTCTCTCTCTCTCTCACAAATAAATAAATAAAATCGTTAAAAAAAAAAAAAAAAGAAGGAATGTGTGAAACAATCTTTAATTCTAGGTTTGCTCTAGGAGTACCATAATTAGTATTTGAAAGCACATGTTAGGAAGAAGGGTAATAATAATAGCTAACATTTATTGGATGCCAGCCACTGTTTTAATGGCTTTATATGCATTAATATCACTTGCATTTTTACAAATGATGATGGCACCATTATCATCCCTATTATGTCGATGAAAAGTAAGCCATGCATATTTCTTTTTCCTTGATCTTGGGGCACTCCTTCCCCTCACTATGACTGGGGAGGAATACTTGGATTCCAATTCCTTCATTAGACTAAGACCCTGAATTCCATGATTTTTAAATCGGGTGTGTTCTAAGAGATTTTTATCTTTCATAAGTAACGGCCTGAGCTAAAACTCTTTCTTCCTTTTTCCCCCAGTATTGCACATTTCTGCAGCACTCCGGATTAAGCGGACTTCCTTTTTCCTACCACCAAGAGGTAGGAAGTCGCCATGTACTTGCTGGGACTGCCCCAGCCTGGCATTTCATTTACTCCATTTAGTCCTATCTTGCATCATGCCCTGTCCACGGCTTTTCCTTTCTTATCAGCCTAGGCTTTCTAGGAATAAGGGTGTTCTACTCTGCTTCCTCAGTCTCTCTGTATTATCTTACTACTGCTGTTAACAACTACATAATTAAGTCATGGCTACTATTTTCTGAATGTTTTCTATGTGCCATGTGTTTCTCATGAGAAAATGTTATCTTAGAGAAGTTTCTGAAGTGGGTAGTAGAACCAAGTTGGAACTCTGAACTTTCCAGCTTTTACTCTTTCTCCTACGTCAGTGTTTCCCATACAGTGAGATGTTAATAGGGGTTATTGGAAAAGTGTTTTTTCCAATGGAATTTGGAAAAATTCCAATCAATCCGGTGTGGGAAGTGTCCTCTTAGAAGAGATGCTCCAGGCACATTATAGCATTAGAAATTTTGAGGAGCGTTGCAAAAATAATCGTGTTTACTTTGTTCAATCCAGCACATCTCAAATTTATTTGACTCTGAAATACTATTTTAGAGAAATTTGCAATAATATGTAGCTCCTTGCAAAGCCATTGGAAAACACTGAATTGTGTCACACTCCCTATCTGTTTCAAAGACACTCTTCTGAGAGGGAGGAAAGTATCTACCATAGCTGCTTATAGGAGAGGAAGTAATTACAGAAAACACAAGGCTGAGGCAGGAGGGAAAAGAGAATTGCAAAGGCCAGTGTCACCTACCTAATGTATTTTGTTGGTATTGGTCTTGATCTGAGCGTTCAGAAGCCCAGGCAAAACAGCATTGTCATATTTGATCACGTATCTTGTAGTGATGATTTCCCCATAACCTAGCTCTAGGTTGAAAGGTTATCACTAAATATGAGAAATATCTCATATCCTATGCCCTACTGTTTAACAGAGACTAGGTTTTATAGCGTAAAAACCCTAAGTCAATAATTCACTGGTATCCTGCACCAGAAATCACATGAGATAACTCTGATATCTGCAAGGAAATATTTTCACTGTGTTTCCTTAGGAGTCATTCCCCCTCATTTTCAAAATATGGGGATATGAAACTTATAATTATTTGTTTACTCTCACTCCTTCCTATTGAAACATTTTCTGTTAACATTTATGCTCAGGTGTTAGGTTGTTTTCGTACTTATAAACTTGATTATTGAAAAAAAAACCAAGTTCAGCTATTTTTCTATTTTCTTTATGAACCACTAATAAATTATTTGGGGGATTGAAATTAGAAAGGTAAAACTTCTACATCTTGTCTGGCTAGTAAATAAGATAGTCTCTTAAGATGTGCTATTATGATTATCCACTGCCCAGTCTTGGTTCTTGTTTAATTTTGGAGCTGTTCGGATTGAATTAGTGCCTTGGTACTAGTAAGTGTTAAAACAAGCTGAGGCTGACTTACAGTGCTGTAGTCAGTGGCCAGGCAAGCCAACTCTGTATTTGTAATGAGGAATTTTGGGACACATTGGTGACAATTTTTAGTACTTTGTGATTTTTACACTCAAGTAAATATTTGGTTATTTGGTTCAATTTTTTTTTGTAACACATACTCATGTTACCAAGCTGCAAATGTATCTACAGAAAGCTCTTCACACTAAACTGCCATTTTTTCAGTAAAATTGCATTAATACTTAACAGACTGGATGGACTCACAATATGAGCAAATTTGCACATCTCCAGAGTATTTACACACTACTGTCAAGGTCAAACGTAATTAGAATCCCGAGCATCATTGTGTGGGTGTCATTGCTAAGCCTGTACGTGTCACATGTATGGTATGCTCCATTCATGGTGTATTTGTGACTGCTGAAAAGAATTATACATTTTCTGCTCTCACTAGGTTTGCAACTTTGGAGCAAGAAGACAAGTTATAAATAATACAAGTTTATTTCATATCTTAGAATGAGTAAAAATATATTTTAAATCAATAAATTTTAAAAAGAATGTGTTAGGTACCTACCTACCATGTGCGAGGTACTAGATCAGAAACTGTAGGAGTCATAAACACAAATAAAAAAGGAAACTTTCATCCAAAAAAAAAAAAAAAGAATCCACTCATGAGCGTGTGTTATACCCAAGAAGAGGACAAACCATTCATGGAAAAAGGCATCCTTTTAGCTGGACCTTAAGTGACTGTGATGGGCAGAAATTGGGAGTGGAGGGAAAAGTGCTAGAAATAAAGAAACATGGTGAATCTGGGGCAAAAGGAGTGGTGTGTGGTCCCCTCTGGGGAACCAATTCAATTACCTCATGCCTCATATTTCTGATTTTAACAATAACAAGAAATAGGTACCTGCTATTAAACAATTGCTATTGACCAGTTATCATGGTGAGTCCCACACTTGATCTTATTTAATACTCATGAGAATCCTAATGGAGTACCTGTAGTAAATATCCCCATTTTATGGAAGACCTTGAGTCCTGGAAAGAAGCAACTTCCCCCAAGTCCCACACCCAGTCCGTTGGTGAGTCAGGGTAACGATCTCAATGCCACCATCTTCACACAGCACAGTGAGGCCTTTTCCCCCTACTCATCCACAGGTCACACAGAGCTCTGTAGTCTTCCAGGCCTGGACTTGAGCACACAGCTTCAGGATGCTAAGAGATACCCTCCACTTCATTCAAACAGGATTAAGGAACATTTTAAAACACCAAACAAATCACAGAAAGTGGTTCAGACCTCTTTTGAGAGTGCTCTGTAGAGAGTATAGGCCTTAACCAGGTTATAAGTAGGCTCCATAGGCCTGCCTGGGACAAGAGCCATAGAAACAGAAAAAAAAAAAAAAATGAAATTGCAGTTATCTCTCCAGGTAACTTAGCCCTCTTGTCTCATACAATTTTCTATCCTGTTTGAGCATTACAACTTTGGATTTTCATTTTTATTTTTTGAATGCCTAGACTATTTTTACAGAACAGCAGATGGAGCAGAAAGGATGTCCTGGAAACTAGTGACAAATGGGTTTTTACTCCCATTGGCAGTGTTGGGGGAACACCCTCTCCTAGGCTTTGACACCAGGCTTGGGGGCAAGTGACTACTATAGATGTTCGCCTCCCTGAGGCGGCCCAAAGCGTGGGCCTACAGCAGACGCCTGACGGCCCGGATTGCTTTGTAATGGCTCCCCTTGCCCTGGATATATATTTCTGAATACAGTTGCATAGCAGGAGAGAGCTTTTATTTCAAATTCACAATGTCCTCATTCATTGTTGCTTTTGTGTTTTACCCACATCAGTATTCGTGACCTAGTATATGTTTTTTGAGGTAGCAAAGTCGCAACTGCTATGGTCCATCTGTCCATTGAGTCCAAGAGAAAAATGTGGCTGGGGATGATCTGATTTGTGCACACAGAAACATACGTTTATCTGAGGGGCAGGTTGTACTTTCTGTATCCATGGGAGGTTGTGTAGAGTAGCAGATAAGCATAAAGCTTCTACATCGGACTGTCTTTTGAGCTTAGAATAAGTTACTTAACTGCTCTGAGACTCAGTTTTCTCATCCAAAAATGGGGATGATGTTACCCACTTCATAGTGTTATTGTGAGGATTAAGTGAGCTAATATCGCAAAAAGCTTAAAATATTGCCTTATACCCTGAAAAAAAGTTAGGTATTATTACCGTTAAAGAACTATCAAAGAATAATTTTGAATTCTACAACTAACAAGCCATTAACTTAAAGATAGAGCTAAACTTTTTCTTCAAGTTAAGGGGAGGCTACAAAATGTGCTTATAATGTGCTCACTTCCCTTGTGAGCATCTAACTGTCCATACACACCCTGTATTTTTGGTTCGGTTGGCCTCTAACTGTACATCTCCCTCCTAAGACCTTGTTTCTAGTTCTAAACCTCTCCTAGGTTTTATCTCTTAGGAAAATTTACAAGTCCATATTTTATCTAAGGGTCTTGCCTAAGCACTTGTTGACAGAAATAAATGGGGTTTAATTTTCAAATAAAAGAATAAATCTCAGCTCTCGTGCCTGAAAATCTTTGGCAGATAAGCCCTATGCTCATTTGGTTTTATCCATAACTAGAAATATGTTGGACATAAAAGCTGGGTTAGTTCCATCAGCTGAAGGTTAAGCCTTTAGCTTCTCCAAACAGAAACCTCCATCTAAATACCGATGATTCCTTTTCTCCTGATGACTTTGTAGCTGACTAGTGACTGTCTATCAACACATTACTTCACTTAATCTATGTGCACTTGAAGGGAGCTTCCCTGGAGATAAAGTCCTATATTAGAGAGGATTCTCTAAAGAAGGAAATTTCAGTTACCTTGATGAACCAATGAGATAGACGTTTTGATGGTAATGGAAACTTACCATCCTTTAAATGGTAAATAACTAAAGAAAAAATTAAATTGAGCACACTGGTGAGATTTCAATAGACATAAAATCAATGGCAAGGCTGATTTGTCATGTATTGTATTTGAGAAGAAAAATATTAAAACTTTTAAGATGAAAAGACTTAATTTACTAGATTATTTTTTATATCACAGTAAATTGCTAGGGATGAAGAGAGCAGGCAATATTATATATCATCGAAGCTAACAAGAACAAGGAAAGGAGCCAACATTTGATTATCTAATAACATCACAACAAAAAACATAACAGGAAGATTTTGTACCCAAATTTCAATTCACAAGAAGAAAATTAATTGATTTTGTCGATATTTTTAAAAATGTTGCTGCTTCTAAGAACTGCACCTGAGAAGTAAACAGTATTTTAGTCTCTACACATGGATTTTATGGAAAACCTCCCAGAAAGATGATATCAAGTTGCATCTTAGTGGAGAATGCACAAATATTTCTAAATTCATCTCAGAAGACAAGGTGTAGAGTGCTTGGTAAATATAGACAGTGAATGGTAACTCATAACCAAGCTAGAAGGAAAATAATTGAACAATGGCATATGTTCCTCCTAAGCCATGCCCTCTTGAGGAAGGCAGTGAGATGGGGGTGTCAGTGTTTGTATTTCTGTTGAATTTATTCAGTTTGCCCTTTAAGGCTTATTCTCGATCCCTCTCCTCCTGTTCAGAATGGAGAGAAGATGCTAACAGGACTGCCTCATCCTCTGGCTTCTAGTTGGTTTTTAGCCAATAGTGATTTCCAGCAAGAGACTGAAGGGAAGGAAGAGAGAGATGGAGTATTTTTCCCCAGATCCTCGCTCTACTGGGTTGCAGTTTGGGATGCACCCCTCACTAAATTTGTAGTTCCTGTGAGCCCTCAGCACATGGATCTGTCTCAGGATTCTAATAACTATCATTCCCTCTGCTTGACCCTTCTAATGACCCTCCATGGTTACTAATCCCGGGACATTGCACTGTTTTTTGTTGCTGCTTCTAAACCCTACCCTCGTTTTTGTAAATGGCTCTTTCATGAACTCTCCTCAAATCATCCAATTTGAGTGTTCCAAAAATATTTGGATACTGATTCATACAGGATAAAAATATTACTAGACAAGGAATGTAAGTGAAAGCAGACATTCCATATTTAAACAATAAAGATGTAGCGAAATATGGATGTGATGAGAATCAGTTGGAAATGTTAGACAAAAAGAATCTAAAAAATCAGACCAGATAACAATAACAATAATAATAATAATAATAATAAGTGCACTGCATTTGTCCCCATATTGATTGGCAGAAATCTTAGTCAGGAGATAATATGAGTATCAGATATATGGAGAAAAAATACTTTCCAACATTAATTCCTTTAAAACTTAAACAGATATGAAATACAGTAGATCTAGTTCTGAGCGGTGGTCAGAGGATGGCAAAGCAATAAGCAGTTCTAGCCTAATCAAACTCAACATTTTAGTGAAAGTGAGAGGAACTAAAAATAACCATCAGGAGAGTACTTAATGATGGAAAACAAACAAACAGAATAACCTGACAGAAGATTTAAAACATTTTTTATAAAGTACTCATTAATATCCCAGGGGAAACTTTTAGATCACCTAAAAGCACCACAGCATGTTTCCAAGAAAATAACTTGACCACAAGTCCTGTATGACCAAGTGGCAAAGATATACACTTAAATGAAGAAAACAAAAAGTTAAGACATTTTTTCCAAAATGAAGAAATCGTGAAAGAAAATTAAGGAACCTAGTAAAAGTCAAAAGTGAAGTGAAAAAAAATTAGGCCAAAAATAATTTGAAAAGTACTTGCAAAGAATTTTTAGGCACTTAATTAAATTAAATGAGTTATTTAAAGGTTAAAAAAAAGAAAAATCAAAGGAGATAAACTGGGGAACAAATGTGATCACTGAAGTTACATTCAGTGTAGAAAAGGAAACTCAGTTAAAGATCATTCTACAACACAGACGAGTTAAAGAACCATGTGTAAGTTCAGCTCATTAAATGTATTGCACAAAAGTAATATAAATAAGCCACATTCCATGACCAAAATTTAAAGTACTAAAGGTAGGGTACTGGTGGCTAAAGTATGTAACATATTACTTTAATGTCCAATGTGCTGGTCAATGTGATTCCCATGCTAAGCATTTAAGAGGGATCAACAGATTAGAGCAGTGTTTCTATGCCAGGCAAGCTGTTGGCAATGGTTATAAATTGTAGGGCACTAACGCCCTATTGAGAATAATGCGTTGGTGGAAAGGTAACATTTTTCTGTAGGGCAAAATCTGGTATGTTTCATCTGTTGGGTATTTTTTAGCTTAAGTAAATATCAAATAGGACCAAAATGAAAAGAGAAGAGAAATAAAACAATAAATAGAAATTGTTAGCTGGCCACTCTGGACCTAGCACTGTGGGAGGGATTTTAACACATCCATTAAATACTTACAGTGTTTTGGGGTTAAGAATTATTGTCTCCATTTTACAGAAGGTAACAGGGCTACATAACCACATCACTAAATGGCTAAGTTTGAATTGCCATGGAGAAGTAGAATCCAGACTTCTGGCCAGGTCTATCTGGTTCTAAGTTCCCTGTTTGTTTCAGTAAATTCATTTAGACTACTTAAAAATTCTTAACAGATATTTATCAGAGATTTTAGGTTTTAAAAAATTGAATGGCAGTCTTATTTGGACAGTGTTTTGCAAAGATAAAGAGCTGATTCAAAAATAAGAAAGGAAAAAGGATAGGAACAATCAGGCATTTCTATGCCTTGGAATCATTAACAGTGTTTGCTAGGCAGAATTCTAAGATGGTTCAGGATTTCCTGCCTCTCATGTGCATACCTTGAATAACTCTAGTGACACTGAATATGATCAGTCTGACACTTACAAGTAGTTTATGTCACATGGTACAGTTGACTTTAAGAAAGGGAGATTACCCATGGATTCTCACAGAATCAATTCGAACCTTTAAAAGCAGAGCTTTCTCTCTGGCTGGTCACAAGAGGGAGAGCCTTCTCTGACTTCTGGCTTGGAAGAAAGCAAACACTCATGTTTGAACTCTCAGAGGGGAAGCCCCTAGAAGCTGAATGGGTGCCAAACTGACAGCTAGCAGGAAATGGATTCTGCCACCAACCCTTGTAGTTGAAGAGAGCTTCAACCTAAATGAGAACCACAGCCCTGATCCCGAGTAAGAACCCAGTCATACTGTGCCTAGACTTCTGACCCATAGAACCAAGTGCTAATCAATTGTTCAAAACTGCTAATTTGTGGCATTTTATCATGCAGCTTTAGGAAGCTAATGCACAACAAAAACTACTTCTGAAATTTGTCTTATCTGACATTTTTTATAAAAGTTCAGGTGACTGAACAGTAAAATTACAGGAAGACTTTGCATATAGCAAAAGTTTGATCTGTGGGGAATACCCAGAAGGGAGACTGAGTTATGTGGACTATGTGAAATGGCAGAAGTTTCGGTTGGAACTTCAGGCAAGGCATTTCAGGAACGATTAATTTCGATATTTTCAAGATAATGGATGTGACTCAACCATCAATTATGATTCATTAAAGAGCTACAGTGCATGTTTTCATTGTTGCCTGTAGACATGGGCTCAATATACTACTGTTGAGAAGATCAATAACATTTCTGAGTATCCTTAGGAAGGGTGGTGGAAACTAGAATCAAAAGGTCTGGAAAAAATATATGGTTAATCCTTGCCCATGATAATGTGAAGAGTTACCCTTCTTAAACATCAGGAAATGCTTAAGTGATAGACCAGGTCCCCAGAAGAGAAAATAAAATGGGCAATAATCTGAACTTTCTTCAGAAGTACATTTTACAACTATGCCCTTGATCTGGAGAATTAGAGATTGAGAAAGTATTCTCCAAATTAATTTAAAAAAAAAAGAACTTCAGAGAAGGTGTGTTGGTAACAATCTGAGAGGCCAGTTAGTAAGAAAGGTTGCTTCTTTCCCTTCAGTGTACTTCTTCCACATTCTGGGAGCTAGATTGGTATAACACTCCTGACCACTTTCTATCCCTTTGGTCACCTTTGGGAAGGCAGAGAAATTTATCTGGTTGGTAAAATTTATGTGATATACTGGGCATGTCTGATTCAGCTGATCTTTTTATCTCTTAAGAATAAGTCTGACCAAAGAGAGCACATTTTCTCCTCTGCATGTTTCTGAGTAGATAAAGCTGTTTTATTCTGCGGCTTAGTATGAAGAAGTCTAAAATTCCCCAAAATATAAGCCATAAACTCTACTCTAGCCTTTTTTTGAGTCATAAAGGTGAAGTTTTGTTCCAGAAATCATATTTTTTTCTGTTATTTTTCTACTGGTTTAATTTACTGTGTGGTAGGGAAAGAGTACTTTTATTAGGTGTCCTCAGAGACCCTGATAATGAGTACAAGGTAGCGCTTTCAAATATTACAAAGAAGAATTGTAAAACTTGAAGTTTAAACATAGGGTTATTTTTTTCATAATTGATAGTGTATTTAAGAAATTTACTTTAAGAAGTATAGAGGGTGGAATTACAAAGGACTTCAAGGAATGTTTAATAAATCTAATTATTATAAATTTTAAAAGAATTAAAGCCATGAATACATCCCTACATTTCTAAGGTCATAAAATGGGGTTCTTATATCACTATGCATAGTATCCCTGGTACATTTTAACCCACTGAGCCACCCATGCAACCTAAATCTTTTCTTTTTTTTTAAGATTTTATTTATTCATTTGACAGACAAGTCACAAGTAGGTAGAGAGGCAGGCAGAGAGAGAGAGTAGGAAGCAGGCTCCCCTCTGAGCAGAGAGCCTGATGCGGGGCTTGATCCCAGAACTCTGGGATCACTGAACCAAAGGCAGAGGCTTTCCCTGGTACATTTTAATTCATTTGCTCATTGTTCATGCAATAGTCTAAACTCATGTAGTATTTTTAATATTTGCAGAAATTTCCAATATTGGAAATATTTTTATTGTCAATATATAAAGCATAATATATATAAATTACCCATAATATATAGTATTATATATCACATATATATGAGTTATATGTATCATATATAAATCACCCATAATCCTCAACAAGAAAGATTTATAATCCTAGTTCTCTTGTGTATTTTCTATATTCAGTACTAACTTTATAACACCAAGTTTTTAGACTTTATAACATCAAGTTTTAGTTACAAATTCTTCATACAGAATGTGAGTTTTGCTTTTAATGATTCTTCTGGGAGTTGTTAGTGCTTCTAGGAGCACCTTAACCAGTGGAAATGCATGACAAACAGTAATTAAACTTTTAAACACAAATCTCCCTAACAAGACAGTGACAAAAGATCTAAAATGAAGACCTTGATTAATTGCTAGGTTAGACATCTCATTGTCATAGTTCCCTGGACTCAGGAATGAAAAAGAGTTATGGTGCTTTCATCTAGAAAATACAATTTAAAAACTGTCACTTTTCTCTTCACAGGAATTTAAGGAGTCAAAGACAAGGTATTGGACAATTCCAAAGGACTCTATTACCCTTTTATCTGGATCTCTTCAGCATTTTTGAAAGGATTCTGCAATTTATTATACCATTTACATTGATGGTCTATTTCGTGGGATTCCATCATATTATTTGTATATTAACTTCCCAATTTGAGTATAAGATGAAGATATACCATTTCTTTTATTTGTTTATTAAAACACAGCTCCTTTGTGCACAAATGTTTTGTTCAAGTTTAATGAGTAAATAAAGTTCTCAGAGTAGGTCCCCCCAGAAACAACATGGTTATGATTCAAACGGAGGTCAGATCTGTAGTATCTATGGTGGTTACATTTGCCTACACATCCCTGGAATACTTCTTTACAATGTTTAGGGAATACTGTGGTATCAGTAGCTTAAGGATCGTAGTTCAAGAAACAAGTCACTTTATCCTTGCCATAGCTATAATGATAAGATAAAATCATTGTTACGAAAAACAATAAAAGGAAGGTATAATTTACTTTGTACTCTTCACAAGGTTTTAGAAGGACACAACTGGAATAAAAGCTTATGCAAGAAAATTGAGGGAAACAAGTGAGGTTGAGGATTGCAAAAACAGGTAGAAAATACAGTCATGTTGGTGCTCTAATCAGAACTTAATCAGTTGTGAATGTTTGTAAGATGAGTGTTTCTAGCAGTCACACTCTTCTTATCAAACCTACTTTACTATAAAGAAATGAGCTATGGAATTCTTTATAACGATGTATTTCATTGGTCATATCGTAGTTTCCTGTTTCTCCTATAGAAAATCACCACAAATTTAGTAGGTTAAGACAATGTAAATTTATTATTTTACAGTTTTGGATGTCAGAAATACAAAATGGGTTGGCAAGCGATGCCAACTTTGTTGGAAGGTGAAATCTAGGAAACTTACTTTGGAGCTGTCTTGTCATAGCAAGCTTGATATTTTTACATGGATTTTGTTTATATGGTAGCAGACTGAAGGCTGGACTTAACAACTCAGGAAACAACAGATGTTGGAGGGGATGCAGAGAATGGGGAGCCCTCATACACTGTTGGTAGGAGTGCAAACTGGTGTAGCCACTCTGGAAAACAGTATGGAGCTTCCTCAAAAAGTCAAAAAAGAGAGCTACCTTATGACCCAGGAAATCCACTATTAGTTATTACCTAAAGGACACAAATCTAGTGATTCAAAAGGGCACATACACCCCAATGTTTATAGCAGTAATGTCCACAATAGCCAAACTATGGAAAGAGCCCAGATGTCCTCTGACAGATGAATGGATAAAGAAGATGTGGGGTGTGTGTGTGTGTGTGTGTGTGTGTATCTCTGCGTGTATATATATATAGAAATATATTATATATAATATACATGTTATATATCTAGTAGAAAGATAATTATCATTATCATTTCACTCATATATGGAATTTAAGAAACAAAACAGAGGATCATAGAGGAATAGAGGGAAAAATAAGACAAAATCAGAAGGGACAAACCATAAGAGACTCTTAACCATAGGAAACAACTGAGGGTTGCTGGAGGGGAGGTGTGTGGGGGGATGGGGTAATTGGATGATGGGCATTAAGGAGGGTATGTGATGTATGAGCACTGGGTGTTATATGCAACTGATGAATCAATAAATTCTACCCTTGAAACTAATAATACAGAATATGTTAACTAAATTTCATTTAGATAAACTTAAAATAAAACTTTTGGAGTCAATTTTTCTCTTTTTCTCGCCACTCAAGCCAAACCCTTGATTCTAACTAGTGTTAGAACTAGAACTAGTGTGATTCCACTAGTGTTAGAAAATTCTGCTTAAAGGAATGGAAAAGAAGAAATAAGGGAGGCAGGTTGGTTCCACTGCGTGGAATTTACTTGGTGTTAAAACTGATTAAACAAATTCTTCTCTCTTTGACATTTTATTTTATCTATTAGTTCAATTCAGTGTTAGTATGCTAATGTATCTCAGCACTCAATTTCTCAACATCTAAGATCTGATACCCTTTACCCAAATTCTGTCTTCAGATACTCATGCATATTTGGAATTTACTTAGTCTTTGATTAGAATTTCACATGACATAATAAAGTAAGAGTTCTCTTTGTGACATACTAAACTTAATTTTAATGTCAGAACCCAGAACTTTGAACTAAACCTGATTATTTAGGAGACTAATCTTGATAATATTATGGGAATCTTAGTTTTCAGGTTTCTCTAGTTCTTATAGTCTGCATAGATTTGTTCATCAGTATTTATTTTTACATGTAGATTAGCAGCCTCCTGGTGTCTGTAAGGGTTTAGAATTAATAAAGCCCTTGCCTTGTCATTATAAAATGGTCTAATGTAGCTGAGTAAAAATTTCCATAAACTTAGGGTAATAATTTTTCCAGCTTCCTTGTTTATAAGATCCTATGTGTTAGATAGATGCTAATAAAGATGTTCATTACAGTGTTTTATATACTGGCTCAAATTGTTAAAACAAGTGTAACAAAACAAACATTCAAATAGAACCCTGGGGAATTTTCACATATGTTGTTGATAAACTGGAATACAATGTGGTTGTAAAAAGGAACTAGGCACATTTCTGTGTGTTGGTATAAAACTATATTCACACAATATAATAAAGAACTGAAAAATCAGCTTGAAAACAGCATTTATGATTCCATAAATTTTGCTAAAATGTATGCATATAGTTATGCATGCTTAGAATAGAATCTGGAAGGAAATATACTTGTACATTGAACTGTTACTAATTAAAAATAACACTGAATGCTTATTATATGTCAGGCTCTGTTCTTTAAATGTTTTGTACGTATCATTTTATATAATTCCACAAGAAGCCTATGAAACATTATTATCTTGATTTTATAGATGAAACCAAATCACAGACAGAGGAAATAACTTGGCAAAGACACTTGGTTATTTAACACTATCTTTGGATGTGAATGTTCAGAGGACTGTTACCTCCACTTTGTTCATAGTCTATGCTGGAATTTTCAAGACTGTATATGTATTACTTGCATAATTATGAAAAAAGCTATTTCTAATTTGGGGGAAAAAAGATCCCTATAAAGGAGTAAATCAGTTGTGGACATTTGGCTGACATGATACATTACTTAAAATGTAAGAAAACTGATACATGAAAACCTATCTCACTGTGTTTTCAAAATCCATTACTTTTGAAAATAACTTAAAATTCAATTTCAAAATTCCCACAGAAATAACTGAATAAGAATTCAATGATTATTTTTAGTGTTTACATGTAAATTCCATCTTTTCCTAAATATTAATTTTCACACTAAGCTGTAAAACACGTGAAATAGTATCTTCATTTTAAAACTAGTCTAAGGGCACCTTCCTGTCTCAGTTGGTAGAGCATGTCACTTTTGATCTCAGGGTCACGAGTTCAAACCCCACTTTTGGCATAGGGCTTACTTTAAAAAACAAAGTATAATACAATTAGTCTATAAATTTTTAAAAGTAACATAATATCGGGGTAAATACCCCAATCAAAAGACACAGGGTTTCAGAATGGATAAAAAAAATAAAACCCATCAATATGCTGCCTCAAGAAACTCATTTTAGACCTGAAGACACCTCCAGATTGAAAGTGAGGGGGTGGAAAACAATTTACCATTCTAATGGACATCAGAAGAAAGCTGGGATGGCAATCCTTATATCAGATCAATTAGATTTTAAGCCAAAGACTATGATAAGAGATGAGGAAGGACACTACATCATACTCAAAGGGTCTGTCCAACAAGAAGATCTAACAATTTTAAATATCTATGCCCCTAACATGGGAGCAGCCAACTATATAAACCAATTAATAACAAAATCAAAGAAACACATTGACAAGAATACAATAATAGTTGGAGACTTTAACACACCCCTCACTGAAATGGACAGATCATCCAAGCAAAAGATCAACAAGGAAATAAAGGTCTTAAATGACACACTGGACTAGATGGACATCACAGATATATTCAGAACATTCCACCCCAAAGCAACAGAATACACATTCTTCTCTAGTGCCCATGGAACATTCTCCAGAATAGATCACATCCTGGGTCATAAATCAGGTCTCAACAGGTATCAAAAGATTGGGATCATTCCCTGCATATTTTCAGACCACAATGCTCTGAAGCTAGAACTCAATTACAAGAGGAAATTTGGAAAGAGCACAAATACATGGAGACTCAACAGCATCCTTCTAAAGAATGAATGGGTCAACCAGGAAATTAAAGAAGAATTGAAAAAAACCATGGAAACAAATGATAATGAAAACACAACGGTCCAAAATCTGTGGGACACAGCAAAGGCAGTCCTGAGAGGAAAATATATAGCGATACAAGCCTATCTCAGGAAACAGGAAAGGTCTCAAATACACAACCTAACCCTACACCTAAAGGAGCTCGAGAAAGAACAACAAAGAAAGCCTAAACCCAGCAGGAGAAGAGAAATAACAAAGATCAAAGCAGAAATCAATGAAATAGAAACAAACAAACAAACAAAAAACCAATAGAACAAATCAATGAAACTAGGAGCTGGTTCTTTGAAAGAATTAATAAGATGGATAAACCCCTGGCCAGACTTATCCAAAAGAAAAGAGAAAGGACCCAAATAAATAAAATCATGAATGAAAGAGGAGAGATCACAACCAACACCAAAGAAATACAAACAATCAAAAGAACATATTATGAGCAACTCTATGCCAACAAATTTGACAATCTGGAAGAAATGGATGCTTTCCTAGAGACATATAAACTGCCAAAACTGAACCAGGAAGAAATAGAAAACCTGAATAGGCCCATAACCAGTAAGGAGATTGAAACAGTCATCCAAAATCTCCAAACAAACAAAAGCCCAGGGCCAGATGGCTTCCCAGGGGAATTCTACCAAACATTTAAAGAAGAATTAATTCCTATTCTCCTGAAACTGTTCCAAAAAATAGAAATGGAAGGAAAACTTCCAAACTCATTTTATGAGGCCAGCATCACCTTGATCCCCAAACCAGACAAGGATCCCATCAAAAAACAGAATTACAGACCGATATCCTTGATGAACACAGATGCGAAAATTCTCACCAAAATACTAGCCAATAGGATCCAACAGTACATTAAAAGGATTATTCACCACGACCAAGTGGGATTTATTCCAGGGCAGCAGGGTTGGTTCAACATCCGCAAATCAATCAATGTGATACAGTACATTAACAAAAGAAAGAACAAGAACCATATGATACTCTCAATAGATGCTGAAAAAGCATTTGACAAAGTGCAACATCCCTTCCTAATCAAAACTCTTCAAAGTGTAGGGATAGAAGGCACATACCTCAATATTATCAAAGCCATCTATGAAAATCCCACAGCAAGTATCATTCTCAATGGAGAAAAACTGAGAGCTTTTCCATTAAGGTCAGGAACACGGCAGGGATGTCCGCTATCACCACGGCTATTCAGCATAGTACTAGAAGTCCTAGCCTCAGCAATCAGACAACAAAAAGAAATTAAAGGCATCCGAATCGGCAAAGAAGAAGTCAAACTATCACTCTTTGCAGATGATATGATACTATATGTAGAAAACCCATGGGACGCCTGGGTGGCTCAGTTGGTTAAGCAGCTGCCTTCGGCTCAGGTCATGATCCCAGCGTCCTGGGATCGAGTCCCACATCGGGCTCCTTGCTCGGCAGGGAGCCTGCTTCTCCCTCTGCCTCTGCCTGCCACTCTGTCTGCCTGTGCTCACTCTCTCTCTCTAACAAATAAAAAATCTTTAAAAAAAAAAAAAAAAAGAAAACCCAAAAGGCTCCACTCCAAAACTGCTAGAGCTTGTACAGGAATTCAGTAAAGTGTCAGGATATAAAATCAATGCACAGAAATCAGTTGCATTTCTTTACACCAACAACAAGACAGAAGAAAGAGAAATTAAGGACTCAATCCCATTTACAATTACACCCAAAACCATAAGATACCTAGGAATAAACCTAACCAAAGAGACAAAGAATCTATACTCAGAGAACTATAAAGTACTCATGAAAGAAATTGAAGAAGACACAAAGACATGGAAAAATGTTCCATGCTCATGGATTGGAAGAATAAATATTGTGAAAATGTCTATGCTACCTAAAGCTATCTACACATTTAATGCAATGCCTATCAAAATCCCATCCAATTTTTTCAAAGAAATGGAACAAATAATCCTAAAATTTATATGGAACCAGAAAAGACCTCGAATAGCCAAAGGAATATTGAAAAAGAAAGCCAAAGTTGGTGGCATCACAATTCCAGACTTCAAGCTCTATTACAAAGCTGTCATCATCAAGACAGTATGGTACTGGCCCAAAAACAGACACATAGATCAATGGAACGGAATAGAGAGCCCAGAAATAGACCCTCAACTCTATGGTCAACTAATCTTCGACAAAGCAGGAAAGAATATCCAATGGAAAAAAGACAGCCTCTTCAACAAATGGTGTTGGGAAAATTGGACAGCCCCATGCAGAAAAATGAAATTGGACCATTTCCTTAGACCACACACGAAAATAGACTCAAAATGGATGAAGGACCTCAACGTGAGAAAGGAATCCATCAAAATCCTTGAGGAGAACACAGGCAGCAACCTCTTCGACCTCAGCCGCAGCAACTTCTTCCTAGGAACAACACCAAAGGCAAGGGAAGCAAGGGAAAAAATGAACTATTGGGACTTCATCAAGATCAAAAGCTTTTGCACAGCAAAGGAAACAGTCAACAAAACCAAAAGACAACTGACAGAGTAGGAAAAGATATTTGCAAATGACATATCAGATACAGGGCTAGTATCCAAAATCTTCAAAGAGCTTATCAAACTCAACACCCAAAGAACAAATAATCCAATCAAGAAATGGGCAGAGGACATGAACAGACATTTCTGCAAAGAAGACATCCAGATGGCCAACAGACACATGAAAAAGTGCTCCACATCACTGGGCATCAGGGAAATACAAATCAAAACCACAATGAGATCCCACCTCACACCAGTCAGAATGGCTAAAATGAACAAGTCAGGAAATGACAGATGCTGGCAAGGATGTGGAGAAAGGGGAACCCTCCTACACTGTTGGTGGGAATGCAAGCTGGTGCAACCACTCTGGAAAACAGCATGGAGGTTCCTCAAAAAATTGAAAATAGAGCTACCTTATGACCCAGCAATTGCACTACTGGGTATTTACCCTAAAGATACAAACATAGTGATCCAAAGGGGCACGTGTACCTGAATGTTTATAGCAGCAATGTCCACAATAGCCAAGTTATGGAAAGAACCTAGATGTCCATCAACAGATGAATGGATAAAGAAGAAGTGGTATATATATACAATGGAATACTATGCAGCCATCAAAAGAAATGAAATCTTACCATTTGCGACGACCTGGATGGAACTAGAGAGTATTATGCTTAGCAAAATAAGTCAACTGGAGAAAGACAACTATCACATGATCTCCCTGATATGAGGAAGTGGAGATGCAACGGGGGTGGGAGTTAAGGTGGTAGGAAAAGAAAAAATGAAACAAGATGGGATCGGGAGGGAGACAAACCAAAAGAGACTCTTAATGTCATAAAACAAACTGAGGGGGGTAGGGGGGAGAGGGGTTGGGAGAGGGTGGGTGGGGTTACATTATATGTTTAAAAAAAATAGAAGTTTAAATTAAAAAAATCCAAAGGTGAAGCACATTGGGGGTAGAAAGTCAAAGACCCTCCTGCCTTTACTGATTCTGAAGCCCTCAGGGTGGTTTTCAAGATTTGCCTGTGTTCACTGATTCCATGTTTATGGGAAAACCCATCACTCTTCTCCAGTAGATGCCCCTCTATCCCTAAAGTCTAGAGATAATTTTGTGCTCAAATTGGGATACTATATACCTAGTCCAAAATGTTTAGTATAATCTCAAAACAGAGGAGCATCTGTTCACACGCAAAAAAATAATGGTCCATGATCCAGTTTTCCATAGGCGTGTAGATTGACAACAGATTATGGTTTAGCAATTTGTATGTGTTGTCACAACAATAAAACCATATTGAGTAATACAAAAAAAAAAGTAACATAATATCAATATGGTGTAATTGCTAAAGGTTTTGCTTAAAAATCACTTGGTTTTAGTCAAATTATTTTAATAGATTCACAGAAAGAAACAAAGAACAAGCTATACAGATCAGTTGGTGCTCTATCTAGTCATCTACTCCAAACCACCTGAGTAATTAGTATTTAAAAATGACAATTTAGTATTATTTTGCATGGCTCTCTATGTTAAGTTCTGATCTGGGTGCTTGTAGCTCAGTTTCTTTATGTTGTTGGAGTTGGAGTTTGGTTGTGGCTGCAGTCACCTGAAGCCTGGCCTGGACTGAACTGGACTGGATATCCAAGACAGTGCACTTTACCTGGTTGGTAGTTGAAAGTGGCTGGTGGTTGGTAGTTTTTTTTTTTTAATTTTTATTTAAACATATAATGTAACCCCGCCACCATCTCCCAACCGCCCTCCCCCCGCCACCCTCAGTTTGTTTTATGACATTAAGAGTCTCTTTTGGTTTGTCTCCCTCCTGATCCCATCTTGTTTCATTTATTCTTTTCCCCACCCCTGTTGCATCTCCACTTCCTCATATCAGTCAGAATGGTGGTTGGGAGTTTACTTTATACACTAGAATGCTTACGTATGCCTTCTCCAAGTGGCTTGGGTTTCTCAGAAAAAGATGCTTTAGTTTTTAGAGAAAACATTCTAAGAATGAGTGTTGTGAGCTTTACAGGAAGCAGAAAGTGGAAGTTTCTAGGCCATTAATGGCTAACCCCAGTACCAGTACAGCATCACATTCAACATGTCACAGGGCCCAAAAGAATAGACTCCCTATCTTGATGGAACAATGGTAAGAAGTGGGAGACAGAGGTAATATGGGTGCAGCGGTCTTTGGAAGGGCAACCTGCTGCAGCTGACTAAGAAGCAAACTTCACCTAGTCTTTGCAAAATATATTTGATGTAAAAAAATTATTGTGTAATTGACAAGGAATGGTTGAATTCCTGGATACATGAGCCTGGTTACCACAGGTGTTATCTTTTTCATTGATAGTGATTATTTTAAATGATGCTGGATATGCCACTTTACATTTCTGACTCTCTATTCTTCTGTATCAGGTCCTTTTTCTTTTTTTTTTTTTTTCTTATCAAAAAAAAGTGATTGGGAAATGGAGATGTGTACAGTGGGAGAGTGGGAATAAAGACAGGTAGTAAAGAATAAATCCACAGACAGAAACCATGAAACCATAAAACAAGTTCAATGATAAATGTTGTTACTTTGCCAAGTTAATTTTTCTGTATAATTGTGATAATACATATCTCTGTTCTCTATAATTTACACAGACTTTTCACACACATATTTCCTGTTTTGAGTCTGCATGCAATTTTTTACAGATCAGGAACCTGAGTGATAGGTAAGTTCCATAATGTCCTTCAAGTCCCGTAGCTAATAATGGAGATGGAAGCACCGGTCTTCTGTCTCCAGGACCATACACTTTGGATCATCATACCTTTTGGGCTTTTCTTTCTGAAAAGCACATGAGGAAATAAGAATGAACAAGATAGCCATGTAACTGGGGCAGGCCACATGACCTTTTTAATCTGGGAAAGAAATAAAATGGGGGCAATAGTAACAGTGGCTACCTTGTACAACTATTGGGAAAATAAGGTGGGAAAGTGTAATAACGTCAAAGAGAATGTTTGCTGGATGTTATCTCATACTCTTATTATGGCAGTTATTAATATTACATTAAAAAGACAATATGATACAGTGGAACAAGTTTGGAGTCAGATGGGTCTAGTTTTTATTGGTAAAAATTGCTACAATTTTTAAGGCAAACCGCCCCCCCCCCAAAAAAAACACGACACTTGGTGAAAATACCTTTCTGACGTTAAAATAGCCTGGGAAATTTCTCTTGAACGTATCCATGTACTAGTCACATTTGGAAGACTATACTATGGAAAAAGCAAGTTCCCAAATCTTGGTAGTCTACTCCAAAAATGGCTTATTTTCTGCTCCTGTTAAACATAGACTTAGCTGTGGGTTGTCTGTGGCTCTGCTGCTAGATCCTTCTCCTTCCAGGATCCAAGCTAACAGGGCTGTCACTATTTGGGACACTGTTCTCATGGCAGAGGGAGAATGCAATGACTGAGCCATATAATGGCTCTTAAAACTTTTGTTCAAATGTGATATATGTCACTTACATTCACATCTCATTAGCTCAAGACATACTGTATGGTTAAGCTCAACACCAATATGGCAAGGATGTTAATTCTCTTGTAGGAAGATAACTAAATAATTAAAAACAATAAAATCATCTATTATAGTCCAAGATAGGAAACATGTGACTGAGTTCACGGAGGCAAAAAAAAAGTCTGAAATACTTAAAAATATTTGTTTTTCACTACCTAGCACACAACTTCATACCCTCTAGGTGCTCATTAAATATTAATTGGTGAATTTATGATATCAACAAAGATTAACATGCAGCAGACCTTTGCACCGTGATCTTTTATCCCCCTTGTTCCAAATTGAAGAAGCAATGACTACTATTCAAATTTCTCTAGTTAACCTAGATGTGTATCCAAACATACTCAGAAAATGAATAAAGTGCTCTTTATATGATTGCAATCATAATGAAGGAAAGCAAGCTATTATAGGCAATTAGGTCAAGTTAAAGTGGTTAATTAATTCATTCAACAAATAAGCTATTAGAGGTTTCCATGTGCCAGGCAATGAACAAGTATTTAAAGAAGAATAAGAATTAGATTCTTGCCTTTAGTGAGATATAGGAACACCTAATCAGGTCCATAGTTAAGCTTCATAGTGAAAAGTTTTGTGGGTTAATCTGTTCTTTTAATTTTTAAAATTTTTTATTTTTTTATAACCATATAATGTATTATTAGCCCCAGGGGTACAGGTCTGTGAATCGCCAGGTTTACACACTTCACAGCACTCACCATAGCACATACTCTCCCCAATGTCCATAACCCTACCATGTTCTTTTAATTTTTAAAAGTATTTTATCTATTCATGTTAGAGAGAGAGGGAGAATGAGTGGCAGGCGGTGGGTAGAGAAGGAGAGGGAGAAGCAGACTACTGACTGAGCAGGGAACCCAACACAGGGCTTGATCCCAGGACCAGAGATCATGATCTGAACCAAAGGCAGATGCTTAACCATCTGAGTCACCCAGGTGGCCCCGTTGTTTTAATTTTAATATCCCATACTAGAGTGGGGAGTTATATCTGTGTGAGGGTACATAATTATTTTAGTAAAACTACTTTCTTTGAAAGTAAAGACAATAGTGATTTTTTTTCTAATGCCCTTAGAAATAGGAGATAGCTTTGCACACAGAGCTATTTTGAAGAGGCCTCCTAAATCATGAACAAAATGATCTTTATATATTACGGGAAGCAACTATTTAAAAGTGTATTTGTATACAAGAATTAGAGTTCAACCTTCAAGCCTTACATCATCTTGTGAAGAGAATTTTAAATGCTAAATTTCTTTGATAAGACATATGTATGTACAGAAAAAGCAACATGCAGTGCTTTAATTAGCACTTTCTTCTACAAAGAGACCATATTCAAGAACTTTCCATTTCCTTTCTTTTTCTTAACATAACAAGATATAAGTCAGCTATATACCCCAAAGATATCTAGAGACTAATGAGAATGTACAGTGAGTACTAGCAGAAATAATAGGAACATTTCCAAAGTTAACTTAAGCATTAGGCAAATATTGAATATAAGCTAATAAGTAAAATTAGAGTTTTTGAAATCTCTTCCTAATTAACAACCTGTTACATAAAACTGGTGGCATTTTGGATATTCACAGTTTTTAATGAGTTATTTAAAATCACAAAAGACATATTAAGTCCCTGGCAAAACATTTAAAAGCATTCTTAAAAATGGCTTGTTGCTTTAACTGTAGGAGCTGTTTCAGTGGTAAACTGACACACCAGATTTTTACTGATAGAAAATAAGACACACACAATGCTTTCATAAAATTATCATAATTTGAGGTTATTTACTTACATTGATGTAGATGTCATCTTGGGAACTTTATCAGAAATGCCTTTAAAATAAATGTTTCTCCCCTTCATATACTGCAGAATAATTTTTCAAATCAATATAAAGCAGATTCAAAATTAAGTTATTCATCCTGCTGCACACCCATGACCAAGTGAGACCTGTGCTGGGGACAGTAAACACAGGGAAGCCCTTAGTGTGCATGTCACCCAGGGGCTCTTCTCTCCACAGCAGCTCAGTGGGGGCTGTTTTTTCTCCTGAGTGCTTGAACTGGGTTTTACCCTTTCCAGTTGGTTTCTTCTATCTCTCTACCAACAAAGCAGTGGGCTTTACCTGAGTTACATGACCCTACCTTGGGATTTTTGGAGGGACTTTTAAGTCTTTCCTTCCTTCTACCTCTGTTCACCTCCTCCAGAACTGTAGTGAAACCCAATTTAGGTGACAATCAAGAATCCTACTCTCTCCCTCAAGCTGCATTTACCCATTGCTTCATAAAGCCCTGGGTATTACATATACAGTGGGCTATGCTACTAATGTATGTTTTGAGTCCAAAACCAAAAGTCTTATAAAAAGCTATATCAACTGTATTAATTAGAGAGTAAGCTCTAATCACAAATTGCAATGCACAAGGTCTGATTAAAAATAAAATGTCTTTAAAAAAATCCTACTCGGGCGCCTGGGTGGCTCAGTGGGTTAAGCCGCTGCCTTCAGCTCAGGTCATGATCTCAGGGTCCTGGGATCGAGTCCCGCATCGGGATCTCTGCTCAGCAGGGAGCTTGCTTCCCTCTCTCTCTCTCTGCCTGCCTCTCTGCCTACTTGTGATCTCTTTCTGTCAAATAAATCTTTAAAATCTTTTAGAATCTTTAAAAAAAAATCCTACTCAAATTTGAATGAAATTTTATGTACCCCACTTTTACTATGTCTTACTCAAATTGTTTTTTTTTCAAAAATAAAGTTTGCTTTGAAATTCTTATAACTTTAAAAGTCTATTAAAGGGACCATTTTATAGATGATATGAGGTCTGATAAAGTATTTTAGACAAATTTTAGTCTGCAAACAATCTAAAATAAATGAGTAAAAGAAGTGAATAGTGTTACTGTGGAAAATTTACAAGTGAGGATAAATATAATCACATAAACATGCATTTTTGGGGCATTCACATACAACTCTGAACTTTTTCTTTCTGCTTTGATTCACTAAAGGAAGATGGGTGGGCACGTGGGTGATTCAGTTGGCTGGGGATCTGCCTTTGGCTCAAATCAAGATCTAAGGATCCTGGGATAGAGTCCTGCATTGGGCTTCCTGCTGGGTGGGGAATCTGATTTTCCCTCTGCCCCTCTCCCTGTTCATTCTCTCTCTCTCCCCCCATCTCTCTCTCTAAAATAAATAAATAAAATCTTTAAAAAAAAATAAAGGAAGATGGAAGGGCCAACAGACACATGAGAAAAAAAAAAAAAGTTTAACATCACTCAAAGTCAGGGAAATACAAATCAAAACCACAGTGATATACCACCTCAAACCAGTCAGAATGGCTAAAATTAACAAGTCAAGAAACGACAGATGTTGGCAAGGATGTGGAGAAAGGGGAACCCTCTTACACCACTGGTGGGAATGCAAGCTGGTACAACCACTCTGGAAAAACAGTATGGAGGTTCCTCAAAAAAACAAAAATAGAGCTACACTATGATCCAGAAGTTGCACTACTAGGTATTTACCCAAAGGATGCAAACCTAGTGATTAAAAGGAGCACCTGCTCTCCAATGTTTTTAACAACAATGTTCACAAACAGCCAAAATATGGAAAGAGCCTGATGTCCATTGATAGATGAATGGATAAAGAAGATGTGGTATGCGTATAAAATGGAACATTACTCAGCCATCAGAAAAATGAAATCTTACCATTTTCAATGATGTGGATGGAATTAGAAGGTGTTATGCTAAGTGAAATAAGTCAGAGAAAGACGATTATTATATGATTTTACTCATATGTGGAATTTAAGAAACAAAACCCAGAGGATCATAGGGGAAGGGAGGGAAAAATAAAATAAAATATAAAATAAGATGAAATCAGAGAAGTAAACAAATCATGAGACTCTTAACTCCAGGAAACTGAGAGTTACTGGAGGGGAGATGGTGGGGGGATGGGGTAACTGGTTGATGGGCCTTAAGGAGGGCTTGTGATGGAATGAGCACTGGATGTGATATGTAACTGGTGAATCACTAAATTCTACCTCTGAAAATAAAAAAAATAAAATAAAAAAAGACAAACCAAAAAAAAAAAAAAGGCAAAAATAAGAAATAAAAATAAAGGAAGATGGAAGAGATCTGAATAAAGTACATGAAGTTCTGATACAAAATAGGGTGTTTTCTTAAAAGTGTTGTCCGCATCTAAAAGAATAGATGGTTTACAGGTGGCAAACCTGTAAAAGTCTTTTCATATCAAATGGTGTAGAAATCTGAGAATCACAGCATTTTAGAATTCATCAATTTTAGGCTCCTCAATTAACAGTTAAGGAACCTAAACCAGAGAATTTAAGGAATCAGACTCCTAAGCAATAGATAATTTCTAAAGAACTCAATTACAGGACCATGTTTAAAGAGCTCTATATCAAATAATCTCAATGAATTATTTGGAGAAAAATTGATGTGAGAGTTGGCTGTAATCAGCAGCACTAGAATTAGTAATAAAAATGCTGACTTACAGCAGAAATTGCATAAAATGCTCTCAATATCTGCTACTAATCCTAGTACCAGTATCACTATTTGCAAAGCTATTTTATTTTAGAATGTTTAGAAGCAAGGATATAAAAAAAAGCTAATGCTTCTGCTAGTTTACCATTTTCTATAACTTCACACTATTGCAGTCAGACACCCATAACCATTTCATAATATTATTTCCAAGTTACCCAATTGGTTCTTTTTAGATTGTCATTATTAGTCTTTGTTGCAACCACATTAAATTAAAGCTTTATGTATGATCATAGAATGCAACAAGAAAATACGTGGGACTCAAGCAATCCACATTGATGAGGAAAGGTAGCCCCCGTAAGTGTGTCTGCACAGAACTGTGTAGCTGAGCTATGGTTGTGCCTATGTGGACAGTGGGCAGGTGGACTGTGTGGATGTGTGTCTGAAGTAAGTTTGTCACTAGTGGTAGTTAACAGATGGAGTTCTCTCTGAATCATGGGAATACAATTTACAATGCAGAGTTATCTCACAGAAATGTATTAGTTAATAGAATAGGGCAGAAGCTGTTCTCATCCTCAGAAATGGACATCCACTGTAGGCATTAGTTCTAGCTCTCTAAAATATCTCTTTTCTAGCATACCAGCCTAACCTATATGTTTGTCTGTGATGAAATCAATTCTTTTTGGGGCTAAACTCCAAAAAGTAGTGAGGATGCCAAGTATAAGAATAATTCTTGTGTGGCAACTAGCCAGGAACATTGTGTTCTCAAAATACAAAAAAGTAAATGCCAAATTGCATTGTTACAAAATTTGTGAAACAGGAACCAACTTTTTCCTCTGTGTTTGGAAGTTTACATTTCTGACGCATTTCTATTTCAAAGTTTCTTGTGCATATAAGACTGGTCTTAGAGATACTTGGGCTGACAAGCTCTTTTTACCTCTCAGGAAGTAGCTAACTTACAACCATTGCATGAGAACAGGAGCAGAAGCAGCACTTCTCTGGCTTCAAGAATTCAGGGAAAGGAGAGGCCAGAGGCTGAAAGGTAAGAGCTCACTTAGCCAGGCTGGGGACAGCTGGGAGTCCGCATGTAGAGGCGTGGCTAGCAACCAGAATTAAAAAGGGGACAGACGGACAGAAAGGAACATGTGACGCCCCAGCTCGAACTGTTTAACCTTTATGTATAAAAGAATACCTGCTACATGCAAGGTGAAAAGTGTTATGCCTTTGCCAACTAGTGAAACTGGTCAAGCATGAAAAAATTCGATTGTTTTTGGAACATACAGTTTTAATGTCTAGATTGTACTTCCAACTCCCCAACTGAAGAAAAACCAGATAAAACTAATATGTTCCCTTGAGCTGTTTGTTCAAAACAAAAATAATTTTATTTCTACAAATACTTGTGATTTAAAAACGTTGCAGAGTTACAGAAGATTAAAGGGGTTGTAATCAGACTCTTTAAAAGGTGACTCTCCAGACAATGGCTCATTCCATGATTCACCCTTCTTGAAATAACTAAGTATGAGGGCCTTTTTTCCAGGATGTTAGTCTCTGCAAGGGTGTTCGTTGTTGAAATGGAATGATTCTTATACAGAACCAGGGTAGTCAGCTAGTTTCATACTTAAAATATAGATTTGATGGGGTGCCTGGGTGGCTCAGTGGATTAGGCCTCTGCCTTCCACTCAGGTCATGATCCCAGGTTCCTGGGGTCAAGTCCCACATCAGGCTCTGCTCAGCAGGGAGCCTGCTTCCCACTCTCTATCTGCCAGCCTCTCTGCCTACTTGTGATCTCTCTATATCTCTGTCAAGTAAATAAATAAAATCTTTAAAAAAGTAAAATATAGACTTCAAATAGTTTTTTTTGTTTTATAATCTGGAAAAATTCTTTTCATTGACTGTTGATTTTACAGCATCAAAATTTTCCTCCATAGTAGATTTCCCTCAGATCCGTAATTTTTATTTATATTCTAGAAACACCACAATTAGGCATCTAATTTGTATTGAAAATTCATGACATATAATTCGTATTCTTCCCTTTTCTTTTTCCTCTAAGCACTTTATTTTCATCTATTTATTTTCATCTATTCATATTTTTGCTGTGGCTGTTGCTTTTGCTATGAAGTAACAGTAAGAGTTGTGATTTTTGCTGAAAAGAATCAACATCTCTTTTTCTTTAAAGCAATTTTTTTATTCTTAAGTAAAATGAAAACTTTGTCTTTGCCATGCAGTATACAAAATTTAAAATCAAAACCTTAATTAAAATTTATTATTGATTTATAATGTGGAACATTGTATTAAAATATTGCTTGTATATAATTAAAAATATGGGTAACTGAGACAGGCTTTAGTAGTAAAGACATGGGTTTGGCAGTGAAACCCATGGTTTCACTCTCTCTCTCTGTGTACATATTCCATCTTATGAACACTGTGCATGTCTCTTAGACGGAGACAGTGCTCCGTGTAGTGTTCTGCATTGGCTGAACAAAGGCTTTGGGATGAGTTCAGGCCACTGCAAAGTAAGCAAAGGATGAGTAAATAGTTTTAGGTACCCAAGGGAAAAGGTTGGTTCTTTAACTCAGATGTTGGAACATGGGAGACAAACTTGTCTCTCTATGGGCCCTGCTCACATAGGCTGGGCTTTGAGAAAGTTCAGAATGTTGCCAGGTTGTCAGAGAAGGGTAGCCTCTATCAAAGAGAAGCAGCTTTCGTAGGAATCCCTAATGTAATGGGATCTTGCAAACTGTCTTTTCAATGTCTATGTTCCTTTCTTTGTCTTGTCCTCGTCGCTGTTCATGGCCCCTTGGCAAAGTCTGATTTAAATGTTCTTTTTTTTTTTTTTAAATATGTGTGAATTAACTTTTTTTTTTTTTTTAAGATTTTATTTATTTATTTGACAGACAGAGATCACAAGTAGGCAGAGAGGCAGACCGGGCGGTTGGGGGCGGGGGAGGAAGCAAGCTTCCTGCTGAGCAGAGAGCCCAATGTGGGGCTCGATCCCAGGACCCTGGGATTATGACTTGAGCCAAAGGCAGAGGCTTTAACCCACTGAGCCACCCAAGCGCCCCTGATTTAAATGTTCTAATATGAACTCAGTTCTTCTAAAATCCATCATCAAGTTGGGTAGTCACACTTACGCCATATAGCCGGGTATGACCATGGCAGTAGAAAATAATACTTGCCCTTGTGGAGATCCTACTGCTATTGCTAACATTTGAGGATAACAGTTAGGTTTTGGTCTTTCTTCAAACTGTCACTTAGCTGACTAAGAAACACAAGGTCACTTTCCATAAGGTAACTATTTTTGACACTTGAATTTAAGTGACTGCCACTAAATGAAAAATGGCATATTCCTTGAGTTTAAATGTGCAGTAATAAGCATTTCCCAGGCAGGGACAACTGCCAAGGGTTTAAGTTTGATCTTTGCCTCATATTATCTGAAGAAACTTGCTTTCTTCATCTGTGAACTCAGCTAATACTAGGTCCCTTGTGGGTGGTGTTCAGCGTGGAATCATATAATGACTAATATGAAAGCGCTGAATATATGAACTGTACTACTTAGTAAGAAGCAATTGATTAGCGTTCTAAGGTATGTGTAGCATTCTAAGGTAAGGTATCTAAGGAAATCTGTGTGTGCATGCACATACACTCAAGTGCATGTGCACACACACACACACACACACACAAACACCTACTTCAGTGGTGGTTTGATTTGCATGGCCTAGAACACCATTATGCTTCTTTTTTAGCCGATAATATATCTAGGATGGAATCTATCTAAGAATGCCCTTGTAACAATTCAATGACTTCTTGCATTATGTCCTTAAATTTCCAGATTTAACTATCTACTATTCTTTAAAAAAAATGAGAAGAAAATTGTGTTCAAAGTTCATAAAGTGCAGAATGAAAAAACTAATCCAGCATGTTGACTGTTGAACAAAAGCATATAATTAGAGTTTGCAGTAAGATCCTTTTCAGTAGTAAGAAGTGATTTGGGATGCCTGGGTGGCTCAGTTGGTTAAGCAGCTGCCTTCGGCTCAGGTCATGATCCCAGGGTCCTGGGATCGAGTCCCACATCGGGCTCCTTGCTCAGTAGGGAGCCTGCTTCTCCATCTGCCTCTGCCTGCCACTCTGTCTGCCTGTGCTCGCTCCTGCTCTCTCTGACAAATAAATAAATAAAATCTTAAAAAAAAAAAAAGAAGTGACTTCATGGCACTGCCTCCTTATGGTTATAGACAGTGTCTGAATCTATTAATCTGTCAATTTATGCACACACAAAAATGGACTTTTTTCCCGTAAGAGAAAAAGAGAAAAAGTCCTCTTTCCCCCTTAACATTCTCTTGGGCCTGACGTTTACAATGATTAATTGTGGGATTAGACATATATATATATATTTTAAGACATATATTTTTATAATAAAACTCACAGCAACTCTTTATCAGAGTAAAATATGTCTAAAACAAAGCTTTCATTGGGCATTTGTTCTCTAATAGTAGCAAATTAGTGAAACTCAAAATTCTTCCAAAACTTAAAACATACATGTGTTTTTCTTCTATATCCTTCCCACACATAATTAATCTAAAAACAATCATTATCACATTTGTGTTGCTTCCTTGGTCCTGTTTTTCTATCTACATTTCTACTTTTCTTTTTTTTTTTTTCTCCTAAATCTCTCATTCTGGAATCTCTGCATAACATGGTTAAGACCTGCATTTTTTTCTACTTAATTTACAGATATGAGCCAGAGAGTTTAAATGATATGACCAAGGTTGAGGAACAAGGCAGAAATTTCACAGGTACTGAGTTCCTGTTAAAAGCATTAGCACAGATCTTGGGAGTGTTGTATTTGCAGAATTCTTCTCAATGAATTTTCTTAGCTCTGCTAACATAATGCAAGCATTGCACTCCTGAGGAAATTGAGGTCCAGAGAGGTGAAAGAGAATTCACTAACCCTTAAAATTGCTATACAATTGATCTGTTCTGCTTTTCTTTCTTAGCAAACCTTGGGAAGACCTCTCATGGTAAATTTAAAGAGACATCTATACAGGTTATTTCCCTTATTATTTTTATGAGTGACCTTGACCACTAATTCTTTGTAACATTAAGGATGAGAGGATTATTGGTTTAGGATTAAGGAAGTACAACACAATATTTTTGCATCTGTAAAATTACGACATGATTCTACTTCTGAGCTTCATTAAAGGGTAGATCCCCGTTCTGTTCATTTTTAGCTCCCTTAGCTCGATATATCTTCTGCATCAAACACTTTGCCCCATATTTCATAAGCTTAGAAAATTCATAATAGCTTTCCATAGTTTCTCCAAACCCCACCTGGTTAAAGTAAGTTTAGCATTAAGTTAGACATGTGATTCGGAGCCATTTTTTATTTCTGAAGGCTAATTCAGCTCAGCGATGGATTAGTGATGGTCTATCCCCTTACCCTCCAAAGTAATTTGTTTTTATGTTCCAGCCTGGAATCATGCCCTCACTATTAATATTTCATACCAATAAGTAAGGGCTTCAATATGCCCATCTGCTGGGCTGGCATAATTCCTGCTACCCATATCTAAATATTGCCCCTAGGAATGAGTAATGATTTTCAGCCTCCCTCAGTTGCCATGGTATTTTTTTCCCTACACAATGCTTAGACTAGAGTAGCATATTTCTTTCCTGATCATCAGTTGTTTAAGTAACATATGCAAATAGATTACTTTGTTTGAAAAAGACCAAAAACTCACTAGCCCTAGGAAATATCTCCATTTACGTAAGTTAGAAAACATAGGCTTTTTAAAGAGATTTCATTATTTAATATATTCCCCCACTAGGATATAATATGCTTTACGTATAAATGTTAAGGAAAATTAGTAGCATACAATGTAGCATGCTCTGATAAGCATCAAAGGCTGACAATTTTTACTGAATGGCAAAGTAAGACAGGAAAGGAAAATGTCAGTGTTATGTTGCTGTATGAGATCTCGACATGTCCCATTAAATACACTTGTGGTGTACAGTGATGGTGTACAATGGATACTTACTTCCACAACTTTAAACATACTAGGACGTTGCAAATCGGAAGTCAGTGCTTGATCTCCCAAGATCCTATTACAAGGGATTTGAAACTGTATTTTTAAAATTTCATCAGCTGAAGAGTTTTCCTGTTATATTTTAAGTTTGGGAACAGGAGAGGGGCGTGGAATGTCCTGATATCAGATTCACATATTAACATCTTTATTCTGAGGTATGTGACCTTGGCCAAATTACTGAGGCTTTTGTATGTTTGCTTCCTGATTTATAAAGCATGAGATAATACAGGGTTTTTGTGGGAATAAATAAAATGGTGGTTATAAAAGTGCTGGGTAGTAAATACTTAAATATTAACTTATCTATTGCTTTAAGACATTTACAAGTCATTTTCATTTTTCTGGAAACCATGCCCTGCCATGTTAATGCTCAGGATAGAGACATGAAAGTCTTTGAAAGAATTCAACCCAAGAGGTCACTGCCCTCTGGGGAGTCTACTAGCACCAAAACTTTCCTCTGAAACAAGCACCTTTTGTTTGTCTTCTGTGTTTTTCCTTTCCATCATATCTCATGGAGTTCCCCAGCCTCATAGCTAGGACACCTACCTGGGTTTAATGTCTTTTCTAAACCTATTTTTGACAGACACTTCTCCAAAGAAGACATATAAATGGCTAACAGACACATGAAAAAATGTTCATCACCATTAACCATCAGGGAGATCCAAATCAAAACCACGCTGAGATACCACCTTACAGCAGTTAGAATGGCCAAAATTAGCAAGACAGTAAAGAACATGTGTTGGAGAGAATGTGGAGAAATGGGAACCCTCTTACACTGTTGGTAGGAATGCAAATTGGTGCAGCCACTTTGGAAAACGGTGTGGAGATTCCTTAAGTTATTAAAAATAGAGCTTCCCTATGACCCTGCAATTGCACTACTGGGTATTTACCCCAAAGATACTGATGTAGTGAATAGAAGGGCCATCTGTACCTCAATGTTCATAGCAGCAATGGCCACAGTCGCCAAACTGTGGAAAGAACCAAGATGCCCTTCAATGGAGGAATGGATAAAGAAGATATGGTCCATATATACAATGGAGTATTATGCCTCCATCAAAAAGGATGAATACCCAACTTTTCTATCAACATGGATGGGACTGGAAGAGAGTATGCTGAGTGAAATAAGTCAAGCAGAGAGAGTCAAGTGTCATACGGTTTCACTTACTTGTGGAGCATAAGGAATAACATGGAGGACATTGGGAGATGGAGAGGAGAAGTGAATTGGGGGAAATTGGAGGGGGAAAAAAACCATGAGAGACTGTGGAGGGGAGAGGGGTGGGGGGATGGTTGAGCCTGGTGGTGAGTATTAAGGAGGGCATGTATTGCATGGGCGCACTGGATAAACAATGCATAAACAACGAATTCTGGAACACTGAAAAGAAATAAAATAAAATAAAATAAAATGAAATAAAAAAAAGAATGGTTACTTTGTTCTAGTCCAATTTTATTTAGGCAGATCATAATATTCGGGGACTTGCAGGTGCTCAATAAAAGCTTCATTATCATTTGCAGTTCATTTATTTATGACAAGATTAGAATGAGGCTTCCTCACAAACTCAGTTCCATATGGCCTATACTACTGACACAAACTACCTGTCTAAATTGAACTAGTTGGCTTAAAAATATGATCATTAAGCACAAGGAAGGAAAAACAATTTACCATGTTATGTAAAAAACATTAATTCATTATTCATTTAAGCAGACACTTATTAACTATCTAATAAAGACCAGATACTTTGCTTAAAGCTGCAAAGACAAATAAGATAGAGTAATTGCCTTTGTGGGGCTTTCATTCTGGTGAGCAAAGCTGAGGGTCAGGGAGAGATCAAATCTGTATATGCTGAAGTGTAATATTTTTGTTTTAGCAACTCCAAGAGAATTATGTACTTAACACAAGGGTGCCCAAAGGGAAAGTGAATCAATTCTACAAGGTAGATAAGTATCAGAAGTGCCATTATTTTTCAAATAGCTTTTGGGGAGCTTCATCCTGAAAGATGAGCAGGATTTGATCAGGATTTGGATGAGGATATGAGGGTTCAGGCATTTGAAATAATTTATTGATGACATGTCAATGGTGTAATTTTTAAAAAAGATTTTATTTGTTTATTTGAGAGAGACAGGGATGGTGAGAGAGAGCACACTTGAGGAGAGAGGGAAGCAGGCTCCTTGCCCAGCACGGATCCAAACATGGGGCTCTAACCCAGGCCCCTGGGATTATGACCTGAGCCAGAGGCAGACACTTAACTGACTGAGCCACAAGGTGCCCCTACTTATTTCTATTTCATTTAAAATTTTATCTGTTTTTTTTTAAACCACAATCCATTTTTCTATTTGCTTATTTGCTCAATCCTAGTATACATGTATAGTAGTATAAGAATTGTTAACCTATACTTCCATGGGAAATAACTTTTTAAACTATAGTACAGTGCTTTTGTATTATTCCTTTACTTCTTATTCTTACAGTTTCCACTAATTTCTTATGTTACTTAGGTAAATCTTACCCCCATTCTCTTTAATGAAGTTATGTCAGACATCTGTAATATAAATTCTTTTTATTTATTTTCATATTTTTGTTTTTCGTATCTGTGAACCCCCTTTTTTCAGATTCCACACATATGAGAAATCAGATAGTATTTGACTTTCTTTGTCTGACTTATTTTACTTAGCATAATGTCCTTGAGGTCCATCCATGTTGTCATAAGTGGAAAGACTTCATTCTTTTTTATGGCTGAATAATATTCCATTGTATATATACTCCACCATTTCTTCATTCATTCACCCATCTATGGGCACAGTTTGTTTTCATGTCCCATAATGTAAATAATGCTGCTGAACATGAGGTGTGTATATCTTTTCATGTTAGTGTTTTATTTTTCTTGGGATAAATGTACAGAAGTGGAATTACTGGATTATAGGGTAGCTCTATTTTTAATTTTTTAGGAATTTCCCTGCTGTTTTTCACAGTGGCTGCACCAATTAACATTCTCACCAACAGGGCATGCAGAAGAGTTCACTTTTCTCCACAACCCATTAACATTTGTTATTTCCTGTTTTTTTGAAAATAGCCATTCTGACATGTGTAGGTGACAGCTTATTGTGGTTTTGTTTGCATATCTCTGATGATTAATGATGTGGAGCATCCTTTTATGTACCTGTTAAACATATGTATGTCTTCTTTGGAAAAATTTCTATTCAGATCTTCTGCTTATTTTAATTAGATTATTTGTTTCTTTATTGTTGGATTGTAGAAGTTTTTAATATTTTTTGGATATTAGCTCCTTATCAGATATATGATTTGCAAATATTGTCTCCCATTCACAGATTGACTTTTCATTTTGTTGATCATTTCCGTTTCTGTGCAGAAGATTTTTACAATGATGTAATCCCACTTATTTATTTTTACATTTTTTATTTTTGCTTTTGGTATCAGATTTAAAAATCATCATGAAGATCTATGCCAAAGAACCCACTGCCTGTTTTCTTTTAGGAGTTTTATGGTTTCAGGTCTTACATTCAAGTCTTTATTTTGAGTTTATTTTTGTAGATGGTGTAATATAGTGGTTGAGTCTCATTATTTGCATGTGGCTTTCCAGTTTTCCCAGAACCATTTAGTGAAGAGACTTTCTTTTCCCCATTGTATGTTCTTGGATCCTCTGTTGTAAATTAGTTGACCTTATATGCAAGGGTTCACTCCTTAATCTGTTCCATTGACCTTTGTGTGTGTTCTTATTCCATTATCATTCTGTTTTAATTAGTATAGTTTTGGAATATAATTTGACATCAGAGACTATGATGCCTCAACTTTGTTCTTCTTTCTCAAAATGGCTTTGGTTATTCAGGGTATTTTGTGGTTCCATATAGATTTTAGGATTATTTGGTCTATGTTTTTGAAAAAATGCTGTTGAAATTCTGATAGAAATTGCATTGAATCTGTAGATTGCTTTGCACAGTAAGGACATTTTGACAACACTGGCTCTTCTAATCTGTGAGCATGGAGTATCTTTCTATTTGTGTCTTCAATTTCTTTCACAAATGTCTTCTAGTTTGCAATATACACATCCTTCACCTTCTTAGTTAGATTTATTCCTGGTATTTTATTCTTTTTGATGCAATTATAAATGGGATGATTTTCTTTATTTCTATTTCTGATAGTTTATTATTAGTGTGTATGCAACATATCTTTGTATTTTTATGATTTTGTACACTGCAACTTGAATGAACTTATTTACTTGTCTCAATAGTTTTTTGATGGAGTTTTTAAGATTTTCTGTATATATCATGTCATCTGAAAATAATGATAGTTTTATTTATTAATTTCCAATTTAGATGGCTTTATTTCTTTTTCTTGACTAATTGCTCTGGCTAGGACTTCCAACACTATGTTGAATAGAAGTCATGAGGATAACATCCTTGTCTTGTTTCAGATCTTAGAGTAAAGACTTTTAGCTTTTCACCATTAAGTATGATGTTAGCTGTGGGTTTGTCATATATGGCCTTTATTATGTTGAGGTACATACCATCTATACCCACTTTGTTTAAAGTGTTTTTTTTTTTTTTTAATCATAGATTGGTGTTGGATTTTGCCAAATGCTTTTTCTGTGTCTCTTGAGGTGATCATAAGAATTTTACTCTTCATTTTGTTAATGTGGTATACCACGTTGATTGATCTGTGGATGTTGAGCCATCCTCTCATTCCTAAAATCATGGTCTATGGTACTTTTAATGTATTATTGAATTCTGTTTGCTAATATTTTGCTAAGGATTGTTTTATCTATTTTCATTAGGGATATTAGTCTAATTTTCTTTTCCTGTGATATCGTTGTATAATTTTTATGTCACATGGTGCTGGCCTCATAAAATGAATTTGGAAGAGTTCCCTCTTCAATTTTTTTTTGGAAGAGTTGGAGGATTGTTATTAGTTCTCCTTTGAATGTTTGGTAGAATCCACCAGTGAAACCATCTGGTCCTGGATTTTTTGTTTTGTTTTGTTTTGGTAGTGGTGGGGGAGTTGTTGATTGCTGATTCAATCTCCTTACTAGTAATTGTTCTGTTCAGATTTTCTATGTATTCCTGATTCAGTTTTAGAATATCTTATATTTCTAGGAATTTGTCCATTTCTTTTAGGTTGTCCAATTTGCTGGTGTATAATTGTTCATAGTAGTGTCTTTGATTCTTTGTATTTCTGTGGTATCAGCTGTAACCCCTCGTCTTTCATTTCTGATTTCACTTATTTGAGCCTCCTTTCTTTTTTTCTTGGTGACTCTAGCTGAAAGTTTGTTAATTTTGTTTATTTTTTCAAAGAACCAACTCTAAGTTTCATCGATCTTCTCTACTATCTTTTTAGTCTCTATTTCATTTACTTCTACTCTAATCTTTGTTATTTCCTTCTTTCTACTAACTTTGGGCTTTAATTGTTCTTTTTCTAGTTCCATGAGGTATAAAGTTATCCCTTTATATGTTTTCTTATTACACCCTTTCTTTTCAGTTTTAGAAAGTTCCTTTAACATTTCTTGTAAGACTGGTTTAATGGCAATGAACTCTTTATTTATTTGTTGCTTATTTATTACTATTGCTGATCTCTTTTCTCTAGAATAAAAGCTTTATAGGACATTTTTTACTATTTTAATTCACTAGCTACAATAGGGCTGACCTATTACAAATAATTTTCAAATTAAAAAAATTAAAGAAAGAATGATTTGGATAATTAAAATACATGTATGATACAATGAGTCATTATTTGAAAACTGTTAAGATGTTAAATACTTTGTATAATTTCCATTTCTAGTTAGGCAAATAACAGGAAAAATATAATGAAGCAAAGGTAACTGACATTTTAATAAGTATTTTTTTTGTTCAAAATGTATTACTGGGTTGCATGATAAGCAGATTCAATGTTTTATGTTTTCTATGGCTCAAAGAACGAAGTTAGAGCTTAGGTATAGTAGAAATAAGAAGAAAATCTAAAGATATATGAGAAATATGTAAAAGAAAGAATTCTAGTGTGGAAGTAGTGAGAGAAAATAATTTTTTAGGGTTTAATGAAAATTATTGTAAAGAGAATCAAATGCAAATGGAGCTCAAATACAATAGAAGATGCTTATCTTTTTTTAGAAATATCTTTTTTGGCTTCTTAAAGTATCTTTATAAATTTTCTCAGATATTGTGCATATGGAATAAATACAGGTATAATTTAAAAAATAGGCCATCACTTAATGTTCTGAAAATAACTCTCAAGAAAATACAAATATAGTCTAAAATTTTTCAGATTAGATCTCAATATACCCTGAAATTAATCCCTTCAAGAATTGCTGTGAAATGGTAGGGGGAAAATTACATAAATTAAGTACCTTAATGGTATCACATACAGAAAGATCAAAGGGCTATTGTGATGGAGGATAGAGGAATTCTGACATCCAACCGACCATGAGAGACTCTCAAGGTTAGGAATAATAGCTCATTCCTCATTATTGGGTCAATATGTAGTCCCCCAGGCCTTGAAAAAGTGGACCTAAACATTTCCTAAAGAAATTCATGCCAGAATGAATGAAAACCTCAGTTTCATGAAGGCACTGTTAATAATATAGTTATATACAGGAAAAACTCCGTGCAGAGATTTCAGCTGAAATACCTTAGAAAGTCACAAAGCTATACAATTACGTTGCTTGGGAATTTATCAAAATTTCATTTGTTGACAATAAGGTCCCAGAAATATTGTAAAGTGTTTATGACTTTAATATATCTGTAAATGAGATTACTAACTTCAGCCCACTAGATAGATAAATTATTTGTTACCTTTAATTATTTTTTGTTTGTGTTGTATAAATCTAAATTAAGATGAGCAAAACTATTCTGGGTCCCACTTTGGAAGAACTATTCAACATGTGACCATGCTCAGTAGGATTACTTGACTGTTTTATATAAATATTGCTATCTATTTAACTGGCAGGCAACTTCTATGCTTCAACTTTTTAAGGAAAATGTAGAGAGATATTTGTATCCTAGTTTAATACATATGCAAGTACATTGCTCTATATACTCACTGGGAACAAATGCCTGTGAAGATGGGGTTATATAAATTATGAATATTTTGTAAAAAAAGAAGAATAAGCATATTTGTGAATCATAAATTTTCATTTATTCAAATTAGCAAAATTAGCACAAACTTCTCTCTCTTAAGTAGGTAAACATTTTTAAGAATTTGAACTTCTTCTTAAATATTGGTATCTAATTTTTTTAATCACATAATTCACTGACTACCCATTGAACAAGTGTCAAAAGACAGGTGTTTTTTTTTTTTATCTCTGTGGCATGAATACTTATATATTTTTTGGATATTACAAGCTACATACACTGAAGATTAATAAAAGTGAATGTTTAATAGAATAAAAATGTGGCTGCTTGAGGGCATGGGCTATAGTTCTGACTTTTCATTCGTCATTCTTCAAGTCGACAGAAGAGCCTGTAAACTCATTACTTCAGAGCCTTCACTGTCTTTTTTTAACTGTAGCATAGTTTTCTTAAAGTCTTAATTTCTTCTTTTTATAAAACAAAAATAGAGGAACAAAATCTCAATCATATACATGTTAGAGAATTGGCTTAATAGAACCGTAATGTTCCTTTATTATGATCTCTTAATATAGTTGTATGAATGCACTTGAAAGGTAAGATATCTACTTATTAGATTGTAATGACTTTCAGAAGCTACCGAGGGCGGAGTACTTTTTTGTTTGTTTGTTTTGTTTTTCGTTTAAGCCTTTATGTACAGTGTATGAATCCCATGTGAACTGTCTCGAATAAAAACCCCTGAAAACTGCAGTGGTGCTTATCCCTTGGAGTTTTGGAAGAAAACTATGGAAAGCTAGAGCCGAAATGAACCTGTAAACTCATCCAGCCAGCATGCACATGACGAAAACCAATCTGGGTGATGGTTGCAATACTGTAGCCAGGGCCTGCAGGTCCGTGACCTGAAGCCTACCCTCTGGACACTAAGTTCCCTGTTCTTTCCCCTAGATGGCATTCCTAGGCTTGGTTTACAAAAGTGGAACATTAAATTTTGTCTCTTCTCATGATCAGCTATTTTTTTTTCAGGTAGAATGTTAAATGTTCAGGTAGATAAGACTGGTAAACAACATATGAGCTATCCTTGGCATGAGATATCAAACAGCAGTGGAAGTATTGGGCATTTGAGGCTCTCACTTCCTTGATTTTTCAGTTATTGGCAAAATATAGTGCTCATACCAGGCAATGACTCTGCATAGTCCAGCCCAGCCTCCTTCTCTCCAGCTAAGTCACTTGGCAGGCAGGCTTAGTCCAGGATCCAGAGCTCAGAATCTGACCGTGTGTGGGAGGCTTTAGAGCATGTAAAGCCTTCTATTTGGGGACACAGGATCAAATCACACCTGCTGCTAGTTTGCTCCTGACCTTGAAGTTCCATAGAATAACTGGCTTTCTGTCTTATTCCTCAACCCAGGCTCCCTTCCATATTTACTCTACTCTTGCTTTCTTATCTGAATCCCAGCCTTTGTGATTTGCTTTGGTTTCTACTCTGATAGTCTCACATGGGAAATTCTACCTCTGTCTGTTGTCTGGATCTCTGCTATTTGTAAGCAGATTTTCCTGGGACCGACTGCCCACCTACCTACCTGAATTCCTGACACTGTCTTGTGCTGCCTGTGAAGTGATCCTCTTAACCTCTGTTGGATCTCCTCATGCTCAGTAACATTCTGGGCAGCTGGCTCATGCCTAGAGCCATGCTTCCTGCATGTTATAGTCATTTGGGACCAGACTTTCTCCCAGTACCAGCAGCTACAGCTGTCACTCAAGAAACTGACTTTCCCAGGGAATACAATTCCCGGTTCTGGCCACTAGTAACCGCCTTTTTTCTCCTACAGCCTAGCGGCCTTTCCCAGTGCTTTCTTTTGTCTTTTTTAAACAAGAGTATTTATTTGTGAAATAATTGGGAATACAATGTTTTACCTTGGAACTAAGGAGATTATGTTTATGTGAGTTGAACTGTGAGAAATAATTATACAAAAATAAATAAATACACATAACACACGTACAAACTTTAAACAAACTAAATCACTATTTTAGTTAAAAAATTCCAAACTTAGCTCACGGAGGTATTTTATACTGGACCTTCTCAGTTATCCATAGAACTGTAAAATTAATTTAAACCAAATATGTTTGCAGTGCTTGAAGCATTATGAACAATCTTTCAGAAGCTGACTCACTTGAAGGAAATGGGGTTTTGCCATGCGTAAACAACTTTGAGAACCACACAATTTGGGTTTGATTTTAAAATTGAAACTATCAGTTTTGAAGAGGTCTGCATTTGGGAAAAGTGCATTTTTCTAATAGCAACATCTATTTTGTTGTTGTTGTTGCATAAAAAGAGATCATGGCTGCATACCAAGTAACAGGTTTTTTGTTTGTTTGTTTCGTATTTTTTTTACTTAATTGATGTGAATAATTTAAATTCTATCATGGAATTTTCCCTGTGACTTTACTAACAGTTTGTTAAACTTTTTATTCTAACGCTTTTGAGGTTTAAGGATTAGGAGTTCTTGAAGTGAAGGACAAGAAAAATGGCTGTTCCGGTAACTTCTTTGCAACTTTATTTGAGTTATGTAATCGCTCTGGCTTTCATTTTCTCATTCTGTGAAATTGTGGGCTTGGGGATAGTGAGAAAGAAGACGAAATGTCTTCCAGTTCTAATTTACCAAGATTTAGGGAGTCAGGTAACTACTTGGAATGGAACCTATTCTTTAATGGATCTGTTTCTTAGAACAGCAAACAACCACTCTTCCATTTTACCTTTACTGCTATTTCTGCAATTTCTGTCTTCATGTTCCCTCACTTAAGGGAGGCCACATAAAATTATATTAATATCTTTAATTCCATAAGTAGGGAAGAGAACAGGGGAGTCATATTTTAAGGAAACTGAAGAAGTTGCAAAGTTTGCTGCTCTGGCAACTTCTCTGGAAGCCTGCCTCAAATGGCAAAAAGAATGGTGGGTCTTGGGTCAAAAGCCTTGAGCTTTGGGTTTTGGACCTACCTTCCCCATTCATACAAGTTTTCCTGAAATTTTGGCCAAGGCACTTACCCTAATTTCAGTTACTTCTGTAAAACTGAGAGAATATAATCTGTTGCTTTCCTCACAGTGTTTTATTACCTTAGATGAGAAAGAGTTTTAGAAGGAGTATTTATAAACTGGAAAAGCCCATTATTAATATAAACCACTTCATTTTTTTTTTCTCCACAGAGTGGAATTCTCTAATCCTTATTAAAGCAGCACAATTTTATCTAAAAGACTTGTTTTCTATAATTTTCTGCAAGTTACCTATCAAATAAATGAAAACAAAACAAAACAAAACAAAACAAAGCCCTTCATGTATTTGTATTACCAGTGGCAGGTTCTTTCCATGTAGGCATTGTTATTTCCATTTTGCAATTGAAGAGACAGAGCCTAACCATATTAAATCACCTTCCCAAGGTCATACAGCTCCTAAGTGGCTGAACTGTGATTCCTAGTCTGCCAAATCTATGATTTTTCCACAAGGATGCCATGCCCTTTTGTTCCAAGGAATATTGAGACAAGTCCTTATGCTGTAATACATACCCAAGGTAAATGTGCCTGCAGTGATTCGGGTCATTTTACACAAAAAAGTGTTCTGATAGCATCTCTAAGGCATGTCACTCATTGGATAGTCTCTTCTCCAGTCCTTTTCACTGATTTATTTGGGGCTGACTCAGATTATCCACCAGCACTAAGTGGAATCAAGATTGAGAGCAGACCAGAATAAAAGGCAGAAACAGTTTTTTGGAAGGGTGGGCTAGATTTTCACAAAATTATCAAGAAGGGGAGCATGTTTTTTACTCCCCTGCCTGGGGCCTAGTCTGCACCACTTCTCCCTTCAGGCCTTTCTTTCTTTTGAAAACTGATCCTCATAAAGCATCTGTTTTTAATTATTTATATTTTAGAGAGAAGAAATTCAGTTGTTAAGCAACCCTGCCCTGGGAATATTCATTATCTATAATTGACTGCAATAATTTGTCTCTGGATAGAAGAATTTCACAAATCAAAGAAGCAAGAGAACCCTTTCAAGTGACGTGTGTGCATATGCATGTGCGTGATTCTTGGAAAACAGATTGATTTTTGGAAAACGATAGCTGGCAGTGGCAAAGGGGGAGAGAGGAACATAACATGCATTAAAAAATAACTTTTTTAGTAAAGGTGTATCTGTTGAGCCAGCCATTTAACATAAGTTATTTCAAGGTATTTAAATATTTATATTTATTTTGTTCTTCAAGCTTTCAAGCATGTTTCTACATATATATTGTAAGCCTTTGTCTTGCCCCTATAAAGCAGGTATTATTATTCCCAATTCACAGAGGTTAAGGACATGTCTAATATATGACAAAGCAGTTAATGACACAACCTAGTCTTCTGATCCCCAGGTTTGGGCTCCTGACAGTGTTTCAAACTCAATTCAGTAACCCCAGTATGACAGACAAGGTAGGGCACTGCACCTAGGACCTTAGGAAGCCAGGGATGAAGCTTGGTTAATTGAAAATAAAAGAAGAAACTGAAGTATTTTGCCCTCTTCACGCATTTGTTGTGGGCCGACTCTGAACGTCACACCTGAAGAGATCATGCTGTTTCATTTATGGCATAGGAACTGAAGGTCGGAATACACCCCCATTTACAAATGGAAAAGAGAAGAGTGATTTCAGGGTATGAAAGTGGAACTGACTTCCCTTGATAAGCATCCTTTGCTATCACTGGGGAAACAAACAGACTTTCTGTGAGTATGATCTTACCAAATTATTATTTTCAGTTCTATTAAAATCAAAATTAAGTTTTCATTCAGGACTATATCTGCCTGCTCATCTATTGAAACACCTACATTTGGACTGGTTGGGTAATAGAACAATACTATTTATTAGTGCAATCTAGCCATAGCATGAAGAAAAACATATGTCAGATTTTTCCTGGGGCCATTTGTAAGGCTTATGAGGGCTATGTGAATCCTTAAGACTCATATAAATTATTCAAGCAGAGAGCCAACCCACTTCTTGTTTGTGCAGACTGAGAGAATAGGGCCAGAAGGGGAACTTCACTGCTTCCCTAGTGTGAAGCTCACCACTTAAGTGAACTAGGCTCACACTCAACTGGTCCCTTGGCTCCTTTGCGGGCTTCTACCACTCTTCACTCCCAAATGGGAAATAGAGAACATCTAAGTGTGGAAGTGTGGGTTCATTCAACTTTACTTCCTGTAGAGGGAGATGCAGTATTTCTTGGCAGATGAAAGTGTGTGGAAAAAACTAGTACAGTCACATTTCCAAGGCAGTAATGCCCTTCCTGTTCCTCTGCTGTGTCAACATGAAAGTTCTGTTTTCCTCTGTTTCAGTGAGCAGCTTGGAGAGGCTTTCATCTCCCTAGTGTCTGACATTATCGGCTGCAGCCCAGAAACCTGTAGGGCTTCTTGTCCTTGGTGCGGTGAAACAGCTGGGGAGCTAGTTCAGGGATGTTGGTAGATAAAGTGCCCCTTCTCAGCTCACCCTGCACATAGCGGATACATATGAAACATGTGTAAGCCTTCCCCAAAGTCCATATATCTTATAATGGCCACAGAGGTTGTCGTTTAATGAGGAATACTAGCCAAATCAGGTACAGGGTGGATAGAGTATTTAATCATAGGGAGAAAACACTTTTTCTCCAGAAGGTTAACAAATGAAACTGTGAAAAAGAAAAGATTTGCATACAGGCAATGATTTCTTATTTATGAAATATTGTGATTTTTAAATGATACTTCATGGAAAAGTTAAAGATGCTCTCTGTGGATGAAATATATATGTATATATATGTATTTCATGAAGAGCTGCTATCTTTTCATGTAGTAGTTCCCTACCTTCATTCAAAGCAGACTTGGCTATTATAGTTCGAGTCACATGTACTTCAGGCTCTTCTCTTGGAGGCATTCAGATAATACAACTCTGTCACCTTTCCTGGCTTGTGTTGTAGACATCTTAGCTCAAAGCCAAGAAGGTCTTTCTAAGTTATAACTGAATTTATATATATATATATATAACTTATAAGTTATAACTGACAGTGCTAACTTGTCAAATATCCATCACTTAGAAACAGTATAAGTTGGTTTTCAGGCACACACACACACACACATTTATCAAGTGCCTACAAGGAATGGTTAAGACTCAGTTCCCATTCTTCAGGAACATATAACATTTCATAAGAGTGATTTTTTTGAATAAAAATGGGTCTCAATAAACCTAAAACATGGAAGTAACTATCATTTCAGAAAAACAAACTTGGTCTCATTGTAAGAGTCTAAGCAGGAAAGGCTTCAAAGAGGAAGGGTCAGCACCAAGGTATGCATCCTATTCCAGTCCTGCCATCATAGACCAATCTGTTACATTCAAGTCAATTTAATTCACTTAGGTCTTATTTATGCAACTCAATTCACATGTTTTTAATTACAAGAACTTCATGTGTTGCTGTAGAAAGGAGGTCCCCTCTTGAATATCATGTATCCTGGAAGAGCAATGAATGACTTGGATGAGAGAAAGAGGTCCTGCTAGGAGAAGTGATAACCAGGTCACTGTCAGAGAAGACATGGGAGAACCTTTTCTAAAAGAATGGCACCAGAGAGTGAGAAGAATGCTTGGTTTGGAGTAGAAAGCAGAGAGCACAGTTTCAAGCGGAGTACCCCTGTGGGCACTGAGGAACAGGTAGAGAGATCTCCAAGCTCCCTATATAAAAATGATCTCAGGATGTCGAGAGGTCCAGATGATATTCTTTTTTTTTTTTTTTTAATTTCTGGGTGATATTCTTATAGAGAAAGGAGAGGGTAAGACTAAAAGATTTTTGAAAAATAGTAGAATTATTTTTATTGGCTGTGCACAATGAGAGCCGTGGACTGTTTCCGATACTGATTCACTAGAATTGAAGTCAGGGGAAAAATTAAAATTGTAAAGAATTTCGAGTGACCATGATGGGTAATGGTAGCAGGCTTCAGATAACTGAAATTTGGTAAGTTCCTCAATATGTTCCTAATTAAAAAGCAGAAGAACTTCCATTTTGATTTCAAATAATAGGGTTCTCTATTTATGACAGATTGAAGTCAATAGACAAAATGAACCTAAACTTTAAAGCCTATTTTGTTTTTGTTTTTTAAATTCCCATCCAAGCATAGGATACTGGACAACTTACTTTGCTAATTGCTTTTTTTGTACCCATAAGTATGGAAGAGACTTTAATCAAACAACAATTGTACTCTATATTCAGAAAGGCGCTAAATATATGAATGACTGAACAATACAACGATCACTACCATAACAGCTTAGCAAAAATAGAATCATTGTTTTACTATATCTATTACCAAGGTATTCAGGGCACATTCTTTCAGAGGTGAGTACTTATTCTTTGCCTTATAAGAAGAGTCATTGCAGGTCATATCCTTTGCTTGTCCTTTCTAACCATGGAAAATTACCTTTTGTTTTACTATGACTCTTTTAGGGTGTTTTTTTTTTTAAGTATATTTGAATACAGATTTTTTTTTCTCAAGATACAAATTTAATTTTACATGTTGGTATCTTCTTAGGTCAATAGACTGATTAAAAGTTAATATTTATTTTGAGTCATATTTGTAATTATTGGGGAAAATATAATACCAAATGCCAGAAGTAACGTCATGTATCTTAACTGCCTGAATTTGGTTTGATTTACAATTAAGAAAACTGTAGTGATCCAGAGAGATGCCTCAAACGTTTGTATTACAAAGGGACCGACCTGACCTGAGAAATGAAAAGCAGTGATGAGACGCTGGTTGTGTAAGAATCATCTGCTGAGTTGGACTCTCTCTTGCTCCCCTTCATGCTTCTCATTTGAAGATGATAAGCACAGCATCTGATGGGATGACTGGGAGGTCTCCATGTACAAGCCAGCTTGCAAAGCAAAATGGGCTAGATAAACCGAAGGGCTCTTTAAACAGGGCTGGATAAGCTCGGCTGCACAATCATGACCTTTGCAGTTAGAGATTTATGAGAAAGGTGATTCTGAAAGGTCAAGATAATCTCTGCCTGGATAGGATGTAAGACTCTATTTGGCCTCTCAAGTAGTTAGTTGCCCATGTGGTTTCGTTTGGGAGGAGGTCAGGCTGACATCTGCTGCCCTAAACAACCTGGCATTCTTTTTTAAGATTAAGGAAGGTCTTCTGGAGTCCCTTATTAAAATAATGAATCTGAGGAGCGTTACGTCAAACTCTTCTATATAGTGTGGCATTTTAGCATTTAACTCTTTAGTAAGGATTAGCAGGGATAAAGCATAAAATAATCACCTTAAGAGTGGCAGGAAGCCTCCTTAGAGAAACTTCCCTATTTCAATTTGGTTGAGGCTTTCTGCCCTCTTCCTGGTGGGACAAGGTCATAGACAACACAATACCCTACAATCTCATTTTCAGTGACTCAGCTTTGAAGCTAGGCCTCCGAAGGGGGTTTTGCTGTGTCACACTCTCTGTCCCCAGGCCCCACAACTGCCTTGGCAGTCTTGAGACCATCGGTGTACATGCTCAGGGGACAGATGCTATCACTTCCTTCTTGGATATTGAGTATAGCATTCCAAATGATGATAAAACTGTTATACTGGACCCAGGATGAGGGAGGGGACCTGGCTTGGATACAACTCAGCCAGGTGATCATGCACAACCTGACACGTGAGGCCTCTCCAAACCTCATTTTCTTCCTCAGATCAAAGAGAGTGAGTGACATTGTTCTATGATCATTGCCTTGGATGAGATTAGGTGACACCTGCGCTGAGAAAGTAAAACCAACAAACTCAATGAGAGTTTGCTATAATTACTTGCTCATAAATCTTCCCACACCGAGAAGCATTTTAAATGTTACATTTTAGTTGCTTAAGAGTGAGATATTTGTTATCTATTTTTGGCATGGACAATGGAGACAACTTCTGTGGTAAATGCTAAATCTCAAAATTGCATCCCTGTTTGTAGTTTTGAAGTTTTAAAGCAACCTAACTATTTAAATAAATCTGACTAACTAATAGCTATAAATTGCTTATAATTAGTTACTATATATTTAGAGAAATTTTCATTTCCCAGAATCTATAGATGCTTCAGGTAGGTGACCAGATGGTTAGCAGCAAAAATAGGCTGGGTATTTGTTTGATGCAAAAAGAATATAAATTTCTTATAGTAAAGAGGCTAGGATTTTCATCATGCTTTCTGTGAGGAAAGAAATTTAGATATACTTTCATAACATGTTACAAGTAGTAAAAACTGTTTTTCCTGAACACAGCAAAATATCATAGTCATATTTTAGGACATAGCTACATTTTCCTCAGAATAATTTTGCTAGCATAAAGCTTAAAAAGGTTAAAAGACCTTCTAAACTATCAGCTTGTTATACTTGATCTAGTTATTAAGTATAATGTAAAACCAAGTTTCTCAACTATGACTAATATACTTGTTTTTAAATAAGCAAAGAAAAAAAATCTTGTGAACTTTCCAGTAACCTAAAATAATTTTATTATAACAGTATGGAAAACATATAAAGACATAAAATTCAAAATTAATTTCAAATGTCCACAGCACTTAACACATTTACAGCTAAAATGTATTTACAAATAAAACACACAGAACAATAAAAACAACGTAATCGAAACAAATACCAGTAATGTAATATGATGGCTGGTCTTGTTTGGCTATAACAAACACCATAATAGGACACTAGGGGTTCCTGGGTGGCTCAGTGGGTTAAAAGCCTCTGTCTTTGGCTCAGGTCATGATCTCAGGATCTTGGGATCGAGTCCTGCATCGGGCTCTCTGCTCAGCAGGGAACCTGCTTCCCCTCTCTCTCTGCCTGCCTCTCTGCCTACTTGTGATCTCTGTCTGTCAAATAAATAAATAAAATCTTTTTTTTTTTAAAAGAATAGGACACTGATGAGTCAATACAGCTGTCATTAAAAATAAAAAAAAAAAAGTATGCTGCCCATCTGATACAGATCCTTTGCAGTATCGTACCTGTATGGATCTGCAACCTGTCCTTTGAAACCACTGGGGCAAGGTCCTTCTCAGAATTTAAAATTTTTCAGATTTTAGAAAAGGGCAAGTACCCAAACATCAAGCATACTAATATCTTTTCATCACAATATATAAATGCATACATATTCACAGTAAAATATATAAAAACTATAAACAGCTTCATGTCCATACAGGTCAAGTTGGCTACTAAATGAGTCAAATGCATTACTTTTTTTTTTTTCAGAACTTATTACATTTGGAATTATGGGTATAAGTCAAATGGCCTCTACTACAGTAGGCTATGTGATAATTTTTTTCACATTCTGTAAAACATTTCACAGAGCACAGTGTGAAATCTTTTAGTTTTCATAGAAATACTACGTATGTATTAAGTCCATTTCCATTGTTTTTTATTAGCAATTTCAGTATGATTAAAATAATTCTTGAACATTTGCTAATCCCCAAGAATATGCCCTTGAACTTCGTTTTATTTTTAAGATTTTTATTTATGTATTTATTTGAGAGAGAGAGAGAGAGAGAGAGAGATCACAAGCAGAGGCAGCTGCAGAGGGAGAGGGAGAGGGAGAAGCAGGCTTCCCACCTAACAGAGCCCAATGCAGGCTTGATCCCAGGACCCAGATCAAGCTGAAGTGGGTCCCAGGACCCACTGAGCTGAAGGCAGATGGCAGATGTTTGACCAACTGAGTCACAAGAGCCTCAGACCCTAGGTTGAGAAATGAATGAAGATCTAATATATTTGAAATCCAGTTACCACCTAAAGTGGTTTAGCCAAAGGGAGCTTGTTACAAACCTGTGAGTCTTGTGTTCTAAATCCTGAAGCTATTGAAATTGGGAGTGGAGGTATTTAAGAAGCTACCACATGTTAGAACTTATCCTTTGGTCTTTAAATACATTGCCTCATGGGAAACCTATATAAATGAGGAATCCAGATCTCAAGGTCACATAGTGTTATATCAAGCCTCTGCATTTTGCAGTGTTCATGAACTGACTAGTAGATGTTACCGCAACATAAAGCTTTTGCCCACCAATTATGTTCTGATTATGTTTCACCACATAAAAAGAAAGAAGCAATAAGATTTTTCACAAATTCTATCCCATTTCAGTTTTTCATTTAGCTATGGGCAACTCACTTTCCCTAATTGATCACCTGTTGCTTGATCTGTTAAACAGGACTCTAGCTGTCTCACTGAGCATTGTAGGATTTACTGAGAACATGGATATCTGTGAAAGTGCTTTGCAGAAAAAGATGTGTTATGACCTTCATCATTATATCTAAGTCTCACTCCTGCCCCATGGTTAGCGAATTTCTTTGCATAAAGTATCAGGTGAGTAACTGTCTTTGATTAATAAGATGCAGTAAAATGGAACACCTACAATCTTTAAAAATGTAATAATCTATAAACCCACTTTTTGCAAGCTTGGGTTCATCTAATCATGTATAGATTTTTTATTCTAATATTTCTTAGCTTTTGGAAGAAAATTAAAATTAACTTAATCTTTTGATAATGATTAATAAAGCATTTCTAAAATATCCTCTAACATATAACTGAATAATAGTTTCTATTTAATATAAATGGACACAACTGGATAAATGATTACATAAAGAGACAGAACAGGATGAAAGATTAAATAATTAACAATTTTCTGTGCCATGTCTCTCTGACCCAAACTTAGAGCAAGACTTCCAGAGACACTGTTAGATTAGTATAAAGCAAGTTGGGATTTGGGTTTGTATTGGCTTGTCGACACTTCTTCAAAAGAACGGAACTACATGTATTACAGCAAAAATGTAGCACATGTGTGAATTCATAAAGACCCAGAAAGCTATTCCAGAATCTTGGAATAGTTCAAAAAGTTGATCAGAAACAAAAATAGATTTTTACACAATAAAAGCTTTTGTTTTCAAATTAAATGTTAAGTTTTCAGGATCTTCTTCCTATGTATTCACGGTTAGATTACAGTAATTTCATCTAAGTATTATTCCTCTTTTAATTTGATCATGTAGGAGATTGCAAAATATGGCCATAAATTCCCCCTGTCCTTATTTGCATGCCCATTTGCAAGGTGACTTCCCTGCTCTGCCCATCAAGGGGTGGAGTATCTTTCCTTACCCCTCAAAGATGGCCTAAGGTTGCAACTTGCCTTCAAAAGGCCATCTAGCTTCTGTTGTTCCCTTTGGGAATTTTGAGAAAACCAGGCCCTGAAGGTGGCAGGGACCCACAAGAAGGGAAAGGCCCAGTCAACCCAACTGAGGCCTCTGGCCTGTTAGGCCTCAAACTTGGAGCCATCCAAGATGTCCTGTCCTGTCAATTGATCTGATGACGGTAACTCTGTGAGTCAATCCAAAAAATTGGCCTGCTGAGTTAAGCCCAAGTTTCAGAGTGAATAAATGGTGTTTCATTTAATGATTAATAGTCTGATGTCCACCATAGTAGGTGTTCAATAATAATTTTTAGTGAAGTAATAATTGAATGAACAAGTGTCATGGCTTTCTCTCTTCTAATCTCAGGTAGGGTGGGTACCAGTAGCATTGAAAGGAATCTAAAGAGAGGACACAGGACTTCCTTGGTTTCATATTTGTTTTTCTCGGTTTGGATACGTAATGTCTCAAAAATGATGTCAACATTTTTGTTAAGTGAAATGCATATGTACCTATGACCCAGTAATTCTAATCCTAAAAATTTACCCAAGATAAATGAAAATATATGTCCAGAAAAAAAAAACTTGCATAAGAATGTTCATAGCAGTTTTTGTGCAAGAATGTTCATAGTAACTTTATTTATAATAGCCAAAATGGCCAAAACCTGAGAACAAGACCAATGTTCATCAGCAGGTGAATGGATAAATGTATGGTGGTATGTTCATGCAAAGAAATACTACTCAGCAAGCAAAAGGAACACACCAGTTATATGCAACATAATATCCTGAATTTCATCTAGATGGGATAATACGGTGTATACTCTGGATTCTTTTGTTCAACATCATGATTTTGAGATCTCTCCAGAGATTGCTATTGTAAGTGAATAAATGGTGTTTCCTTTAAGCCGCTTAATTTGAAATAGTTTGAAATGCCTAAATATCTGGTAAAGTAAATGACTGATGTAATCATAGTGGCTTCTTCTCTGTTTTCATTTTCCCCCTAGAAGTAGAAGTGGGGTTTTGAAATCAATATGAAAGTTGAAAGTTCATTTGAAATTAGAAATAAGAGTGATATGTGTATGTGTGTGTATATATATCTTATATATATCATATATATATATTTTAGTACAAGTAATTGTTACCACATCATTAAATAAAAATAAGAAGCATTTGTATCAACTTCATTTCTTGAGTCATCTCTACATCTCTACTAACATACTTCAGCACACTTTCATCATCATCACAACCACATTTAGTCAAGATTGCATGTCTAATTTAAACATGGACTCATAAAGTATACACATACTTTTCCCCCCTGGAAGGAAGACTTCATGCTCTTCCATCTCAAATTACTGCTTAAATGTTACTTATGAGTGTGAATACTGTCATGGTGCAACTGTAATTTTTTGCCTGTAATTCATGTGTTTAATTTTCTGCTTAATTATTATGCTATTTACCTCATATTTATAAGTGATCTGCCTGTCCCATTAGGGAAATTTGTATGGGTTTTATCCAACATTTTGACTACATCAGTTTTTTAGATGAGAGATATTTAAGGTTCAGCTACAATTTTTCTGGGAAACTGTGGCAGAGATGTAAAACCCAAACAAAACTTTTAGAATACTGGGTAGTAAGGTTTCCCTTACTTATATATATTTAACTCCCCCAATCTTTATGACATGCACTCACAGCTTCCTGAAGCATCACACGGTTCACATGAAAGAAGTAATACAGAATCCATGTAAAAAATTGCCAAGACTTTTTTTTTACACTTAAAAATTTTTTTAATTTAAATTCAATTAGCTAAGAGATTGTTTTTAACGTCAACTTTAAGTTTTTTTTTTTATTTGTTTATTTTTGTCAGAGAGAGAGAGAGCGGGAGTGAGCACAGGCAGACAGAGTAGCAGGCAGAAGCAGAGGGAGAAGCAGGCTCCCTGTCGAGCAAGGAGCCCGATGTGGGACTCAATCCCAGGACACTGGGATCATGACCTGAGTCGAAGGCAGCAGCTTAACCAACTGAGCCACCCAGGCGTCCCTAACGTCAACTTTATTGTGAAATCTTTGTCATTGAGCATTTAGAATTCTTTTAAATATAAGATTTTTAAATATACATTTTTAACATACTGTTAAAAATAATAGAAGCAGCAACAAAAAAACACTTTTATATTTAGTTTTAGACACATGTATGTTATGTCGTCCATATCCTCTCTGTGTTCTTATGAGTCTGTTTTGGTATAGTTTCCTTGTCCTGGCTTTGTTCAGAGAAAATATTAGGATGTATGCTGATAAATATGATGATAAATAGCAAATAAAAAAGAATATCCATTTTGCACTTTTGTGGTGAATGGTTGTATCTATGGAATATTCAAACATTTGCTTCTTACCACAGCATAGGTTACCTTTTATTTACCTTGGCTTTGTATCTATTAGAGGCAAATTCATTTAACTATGTCTTTAGGCTTTTTCACACCCTGAGAACACAAGATGAGCCAGTATTGTTACCGAGGTACATAGAACTTCTGCTGATATACTTCCTTTCCCAGGAAGCAGCTATATATCTGTAATTGCTGCCAAGATAAGAAAACCAGTCATACTATGGAATAGCAAAAATGGTGCCATTGGCAAACTATCCCTTCTTCCTCCCACTGTTCCTGCACTGTATGAGCTATTAAAAGATTGCAGAGTGTAGACAACTACACACTAGAGCACATGAACAGAAGAATCAGTAATAACAACTCAATTCTGAACCTTACCTCTGACTGTTGACCAAATTATGATAAATGCCTTTTGAAAGAAAAATTAAGAAATAGCACAAATCTAAATTCAGTTATTTTTTCTTAAAAAAGTACTATATTTTTATGGTTTATTCACCTAATAAGTAACCTGTTTAATACAGATCCTGGTAGTTTCATTATCATAGTGAATCTGAAGAAGATTTAATGTTTATGAATTTGTTACTGTTAACTTATTAACTATTTAATATATTATTATTACTAGGGTCTTTTCCATACACCCCCACCAAAATGGAAACAGGGTGTTTATCAGATTGGGATATGTATAAGTTTATAAGCATCTTGTTAAAATCAAAGTTGGCTCTCTCAATCCACTATTTGTTATGTCTAGATTTATTTCCCCTACAATCATGTTGCATTGTCAGTTAACCTGTTTATTCTCCTGCCTCTCACTCCATGTGGTCAATGGCATGTGTAATCCTAAACCTGGATTACTATAGTCAGGGAGTAAATCTTGTGTACCAGGACACAGGTCTGACACCCTATACAACCCCAGTCACAATCTCATGAGTAGATCATCTGCAGAGTTAATTTGGCTCACTAAAAGTGGTCTAAGTTCTTCATGTTTCAACCTGTACTAAAGATTTCATCTCTGTTTACCTCACAAGGCTGACAAAGAAGTAAATGAAACAAGAATTCTGAATGGAGAATGGTAATGTGGCCATGTCACCCGTAAACTTTCTGGATCAAAAGATTCCCAAAGGAAGCCATAAACTGCATGAATCACGGAAGTGGTGGAAAGGGCCCAGAAATCTGGCCTCATTATTTATTAAATAAGACTCTACTTCTGAAGAAGGTTATCTCTTCAATGTTTATCACAAAGTAGAAAATAGAATATTCTTTTTGATAGTTTGGATACATTACCATGATCCCAGGATTAAGAGGGGAGTGTGTGTGTGTGTGTGTGTGTGTGTGTGTGTGTGTGTGTGTGTAATTCATTAGCAGCACTACTGAATTATGTCATAAGAAGTAGAACATGTAGGAAAGGTCCCAAATATGACATTTTAAAGAAACAGATCCAAAATAATTTTTTTAGCACTGATGCTCAAATTGCATTTTGCAGAGCACAAGATTTCATATGGATAAATATCTCAAGCATAATCACAGGGTACATAGATGAGGTAGAAGGCATAGCTCATCTTCCTCTTCTAGCAGAGCAGCTCTCCTCTCATCTAGTTTACATAGTGGGGGTTGGGGCTCCATAAAGGAATCTACTCGAGGAACAATTCCACTGATGAAATAAGTTTTAAAACCATGAATTTGCCATAAGAAACTAAATTCTCAGGTTTCATATTAGGGTGGCTTTTGAAAAGTAAGGATACTGTATAAAGTATCATTACTGCTATTACCTCTATTATTGAGCTGTGGCACTTCCACAAGCACACACAGTCATCCATTAAATGTGTGTTAGGCTGTTTTTAAAGTATTTGTACATTAAATCAAGAACTAATACACCAAGAATTAATGGTGGGAAATAAAATGAAAAGTAAAGAGGAAATACACGCATATGATGTGGAAAGCTAGATTAGCTTATTCAATGCAGAAGTCATTAGTTAAGTGGTAAAACCCCGGATGGGCACTAATGAGGTAGCTCTGAATGGAGCTGGGAGTAGAACAGGAAAAGAAAATCTTCAACTGTGGAACATGGGGGCAACTGGAGAAAAATTGACTTTTAGATTGTTCCATGTAGAAATACACTTGAAGATCGTTTTGTCCCACCTAAATCAAGGAGATTTCCAAAGTTCCCAACCACAGCATGGCTGGAAAAAAGACATTTTGTTCTAGGCATTTACCCTAGTCCATTGGAGTAATGGAGCCCTACACCTCCAGACGCTCTGGCGAGTGCTGAAGCTGAGCACAGCAGAGAGCCAGGACAAATATTTTAAAAACTGCAACTAGATTGACAAACACAGAAAATGCCTTTGAGATTCATATTTGAGCTCTAACACAGGTAATAGGCTAGAGTCATGGGCATGTTGATGGATCAATGCCTAACCTCACTCGGGCCAGAAGGTGACAGAGAAGCAGATCATAGGACTGCATGCAGAAAAATAGCAAAGGAAGACAAAGGGAAAGCTGTACTCTTCGGTCTTCCTGGTGCTCAAGGCAAACACTCCCTAGCATCCAAACTGTCAGCACAAAATTATCTGTCTAATCCATCAATAGCCCATTTTCTAGATTATATTTTAAAATATGTATACTACATCCATCCACTGATCCCCACTTTCATTACTGTTACTCTTTAGCTTGGATGACTGTAATAGTCCCACTTCTACTCTTCCTCTCCCTAAAACCCACCTTCCTCACACATTTGCCCTAGTGATTTTTAAAATATGTAAACCACAGCACATTGTTAAAGCCCTTCAATGGTTTCCCAATAAACCAATAATCAAATTCAAACTCTCGGGCCCAGCCTGTAAGAGCCACCATCTGGTCTTTGCCTACCATATGGCCTCATCTCTGCCACTCCCATCCCCATTCATTATTTCAATATCAATAAATTTTTTGTTGCTAGAACATGCCCAATCCCAACTCCCACCCGCGAGCATGTGCTGGTCCATCTCTTTTGACTACATTTCTCCCAGCTCATCAAACAATGGCTAGCTCCACTTCCACTGACAGAGCTCAGACTATCATGTTCTCAGGAAGATCATTCTTGCACAACCAATCTACCTCCCCCAGCAAGGTTATTTTGTTTATACATCATCCAATTTATTAGCTGCATCACATTATCTGAAATTATACATTTCCTTTATTTGTATTGTTATTTTCCAGTTTGTATTCTCATACCAGGATATGATTTCAGCAGGATAAGCATCTTCCATTGCGTGTGTCTCTATAAACCTTCTAACTTTATCCAGGATGTTACAGGCATATAATAAGAGCTCAGCAATTATTTATTAAAACAAATGAATAACCTCTAATCACTTCTAACTTTCTATTTCAGAATTCGACCCTCACAGAAGAGATTTTTTTCCCCCCTTGAACTAAATAGCTACATATATTTTGTGGAAAACATAAAAAGCAAAGAGAAACCATGCATGGCATTAAAAAAATGTTTGCCGGTCTTCATAGCACTGCCACTAACTAACCTTCATGCTGCTCTGGTAATCAAATGACTTATGTCTCACAGTTTTGGCGTGTCTCTGTGTACTTGTCACATAAAATCTATAAGATTTTTTTTACCCTGAATTGTGGCTTCACCATTTTTTTCATATGACAGAAGTAGCGAAGAATTTTAATTTTAATTTTTGAAATGTAAACACTCATTGTTAATAGTTTATTTTCCATTTAACAAGAATCAACATACATGTTATTCCTGTTAACATCTTTTCTCTTCCTCTCACAGATTATACTCCTACCTAGTTCCAGGATTCTAAGGCAGCCAGGTACATATAACCAGCCAACTTTCTGAGAAACTCATTAAAAGACTTGTAAATGATGGGGTAATGGTGAAAATCCTATGTAAAATCAATGGATTTCAGTACACTTTTCTTTACTAGATTAACAGGGAGAAGAACCGAGAGAAGGAGATTGAGGAAAAGAGAGAGTCTGAGTAAGAGAGAGAGGGGGAGGGATTGAGAGAGAGAGACTGAGAGAAAAAGAAACTGAGAGGGAGAGCAGTCCTATCCTTTTCCATTTAACAAAAACACTGACAAAGAAACAGTTAAGAATAGTGTGCAAGGTTGGTAGGGTGATTCAAGTTTCCCACAGCTGAAAGGTTACTTAATTCAGAGTTGTGCTGAGTTGTGCTGAGTTTCCTGATCTATTCCTAGTATCCTGATAGACAAAGGTTTCACCCACCATCTGCAATCAGCACTAGAGTTATATTAAGGCAAGGAGGCTGAGGCATTTCTAAGTGCATCAGCAAGGAAAGAGGAGGAAGCCGTCAGAGGCAGGGAGGACATTGTTAAGTATCAGAAAGTCCAGCCTAGTAAATTACAGTCCCCAGGCATGTGGGGGTTGGGATGGGGTGGAGGGCAACGGAAAAACTGTGAGCATACTAGTTTTATTAGATCCTCTCCATGGCTCTTCTTCCCACAAAACCTAGAGTGCTTTGGGGAAATGGACTCATGGTTGAGAGCTATGGGCAGGCTTAGAAATTTAATAGCAGGAAAAGTGTTAGGACTTATGTGATCTGGCTCAATAGGTCCAGATCTGCAGAAAGCTGCGAAAACTGACTACACGTAATGCCTACAATCTCTCTCTGCAGTGACCCTCAGAGTCTACTTACTCTACAATTTAACACTACTCTATTTGTATATCTGTGTTATTATAATGGTGTTGATAAACTATGTCTATGTCTATCTCTATCTCTATAACTATCTATCTGGCTTTTCTTTTATGACTCCTATTTATTGACTGTACTGGCAAAGGTTTGCCTTATCAATTTATTTATCTGCTGCAGAGCCAGCCAAGTTTACAAATAGCACCTTTCTTCTTGATATCAAAATATTGACATATCTTTGACATGTCATCAACTAATTCTACCTTAGAAACTATTATAGCATTTTGCAAATGAAATGAGTGTCTGTATCCTACTTCTACTTTCTAGGTTTAAGTAGAAACACTCCATTCTTATCCAAATCATTTAATTTGCTAAAAATCAACCATTTATGTCACATTTAAAGGAACTACAGGCATGCTGTAGAGATATAGTGGGTTCAGTTCCAGACCACTGCAATAAAGAGAAAATCACAGTAAAGTGAGTCAAATGAGCTTTTTGGTTTTCCAGTGCATATAAAAGTTATGTTTACGGATACTATAGAATACAATGTGCATACCTTAATTTAAAAATACTGTATTGTTAAAATACTAACCATCATCTGACTTTCAGTGAATCAAACTTTTTGCTGGTGGACTTTCCTGCCTTGATGTTGGTGGCTGCAGACTGATCAGGGTGGTTGTTGCTGAGGTTGGGGTATCTGTGGCAATTTCTTAAAATAAGAAAACAAGGAGTTTGTTGCACTGATTGACTCTTCCTTCAACAATTGATTTCTCTGATAGCTTGTGATGTTATTTGATAGCATTTTACCCATAGTAGAACTTCTTTCAAAATTGGAGTTAATCATCTCAAAACCTGCTGCTGTTTTATCAATTAAGTTAATGTCATATTCTAAATCTTTTGTAGTCATTTCAACAATCTTGCCAGTATCTTAACGAGGAGTAGAAATCACTTTCTCTGCTCAGTGTTAAGAAATAACTCCTCATCTATTAAAATTTGATCATGACATTGAAGCATTTCAGTCACGTCTCCAGGTTCCACTTCCAATTTGAGTTCTTTTGCTGTTTCCACCACATCTGCAGTTACTTCCTCCACTGAAGTCTTAAATCCTCCAAGTCATCCATAAGGGTTGGAATTAACTTCTTCCAAACTCCTGTTAATGCTGATATGTTGGCCTCGTCCCCTGAATCACAAGTGTTCTTAATGGCATCTAGAATGATGAATCCCTTCCAGAAGGTTTTCAGTTTCCTTTGCCCAGATTCAGCAGAGGAATCACTATCTGAGGAAGCTATAGCCTTACAAAATGTATTTTCAAAAGATTTTATTTATTTGTCGGAGAGACAGAAAGTACAAGCAGGGAGAGTGGCAGTCAGAGGGAGAAGCAAACTCCCACCTGAGCAAGGAGCCCAATGTGGGACTCGATTCCAGGACTCTGGGATCATGACCTGAACCAAAGGTTCATGCTTCACCAACTGAATCACCCAGGAGTCCCACAAAATGTACTTCTTAAACAATAAGACTTGAAAGTTGAAATAACTGCTTGATCCTTGGGCTGAAGAATCATTATTTTGTTAGCAGGCATGAAAACAACCTTAATGTCATTGTATATCATCAGATATTGGTCACAATTGGGTCACCAAATGCATTGTCAATAACCAATAGTATTTTGAAAGGAATCTTTTTTTTCCTGAACAGTAGGTCTCAACAATGAGCTTAAAATAGTCAAGAGATCATGTTGTAAACAGATATGCTGTATCAGGCTTTGTTGCTCCATTCATAGAACACAGGCAGAAGATATTTAGTGTAATCCTTAAGGGTGCTAAGGTTTTCTGAATGGTACATGAGCATTGGCTTCAACTGAAAGTCACCAGCTGCATTAGCCCCTAACAACAGAGTCAGCCTGTCCCTTGAAGCTTTGAAGCCAGGTCTTGATTTCTCCTCTCCAGCTATGAAAGTCCTAGATGGCATCTTCTTCCCATAGAAGGCTGATTTGTCTGTACTGAAAATCTGTTGTTTAGTGTAGCCGCCTTCTTGAATGATCTCAGCTAGATCTCCTGGATCACTTGCTGCAGCTTCTCTATCATCTTCTGATCCTCCCCCTTGCACTTTGATGTTACAGAGATGGCTTCTCCACTTAAATCTCAAGAACCAGGCTCTGCTAGCTTTGAACTTCTTTTTGCAGCTTATTCTTCTCTCTCAGCCTTCAGATAAGTGAATGGACTTGGGACCTTGCTTTGCATTAGGTTTTGGCCTTCGAGAATATTGTAGTTGGTTTGATTGTCTATCCACACCACTAAAGTTTCTCCATATCAGCAATAACACTCCTTCGCTTTTCATCATTTGTGTGTTCATTGGAAGTAGCATTTTTAATTTCCTTCAAAAATTTTTCTTTTCCGTTCACATCTTGACTGTTTGATGCAAGAGTTCTAGCTGGCAGCCCATTGTGGTTTTCAACATGCCTTCTTCACTAAATTAAAAATTTCTAGCTTTTGATTTAAAGTGAGGGATATGTGACTCTTTCTTTCATTTGGACACTTAGAAGTCATGTTGTATCTCAAGGAATCTAGAAGACTGAGGAGAGGCAATTGTTGGTCGGTAGAGCAGTCAGAAGACATACATTTATCGATTAGGTTTGGCATCTTATATGGGCATGACTCGTGGTGCCACCTTTTTTGATGCTATATCCTTTGATCACAGATCACCATAACAAATATAATAATAATGAAAGAGTTTAAAATATTGCAAGAATTATAAAAATGTGACACAGAAACAGAGAAAGGGAAATGCTATTTGGAAAAAAAAAGTGACACTGACAGACTTGCTCAATGCCAGGGTTCAATGTGAAAAAAACATGTTATCTGTAAAGCATAATAAAAGGAGGTGTGCCTGTATATTACTAATGGCCTTTTAAAGGGCCGGATAGAAAATATTTTAGGCTTTGTGGGTCACATAAGTTCTCTGTCACTGCATATTTTTTAAATAATCCTTTAAAAATGTAAAACTCATTCTTGGCTCCAGGGCCATGTACAAATAGGCTGCGGACTGGGTTTGGCCCATGGACCTTAATTTGCTGATCTTTGGCATACGTAATGGAAACTATTTTTAAGAATTTGCTTTGCTTCAACAAATAGCTTCGTTTTTATTTTTTTCTTTTTAGTATCATGGGGATAATAATGTAAGCAGACTGAATTGACAGGTATTCTGTACTGTGGGAAAGATGGCTCACTTCAAGTGTAGCAATATAAAACATTTCTAAATGCCCACTGTAGTGTATTCAATCTTAGTCTAGTCTAGTCCAATTTCAAAAAATTTGATCCAATATAACATTGGTAGCTATTTTTTGTTCTTGTTGTTCCAGAAAAGGCACCCTATTTAATTCGGAAATGCCATCTTCACTATTATTCTTTGGTTATTTAAGTTGGAGAAGGTTGGGCAGGGATGAGAATTGCCACTTCTCATCTGTGATAATATGGTTTTCCATCTCTTTTTTTTCTTTTTTCCTGCTTTCAGGCCAAATCGTCAGTCTTGATAACTAATAACAACAACAATAAGGCTGTGTGTCTATTTGACATTGCTCAGTTTGCAAAGTTTTTATTTCTAAATGAAAATGAAGATGATTTCTCTACAGTTCTAATAATACTTGTCAAAGATTCAATCTCATAACCAAGGACAGATAGTTGAATTAAATTATCTTCAAAACAGACCAATTTATGTATTTTTTGAGTCAATATATCCATGAACAAGTACTCAGATACTGCACACTTTCATTCAAATGTTGCATATGATCATTCTAGTGTTATCTTTCCTGTCTTGCACTTGCACTTGATTGGCTAATCTTACATTTAAAAAATGAAGCCAGGAAATGACAGATGCTGGCGAGGATGTGGAGAAAGGGGAACCCTCCTACACTGTTGGTGGGAATGCAAGCTGGTGCAACCACTCTGGAAAACAGCATGGAGGTTCCTCAAAAAGTTGAAAATAGAGCTACCTTATGACCCAGCAATTGCACTACTGGGTATTTACCCTAAAGATATAAACGTAGTGATCCGAAGGGGCACGTGTACCCGAATGTTTATAGCAGCAATGTCCACAATAGCCAAGTTATGGAAAGAACCTAGATGTCCATCAACAGATGAATGGATAAAGAAGAGGTGGTATATATATACAATGGAATACTATGCAGCCATCAAAAGAAATGAAATCTTATCATTTGCGACGACATGGATGGAACTAGAGCGTATCATGCTTAGCGAAATAAGTCAACTGGAGAAAGACAACTATCACATGATCTCCCTGATATGAGGAAGAGGAGATGCAACGGGGGTGGGGGTTAAGGTGGTAGGAAAAGAAAAAATGAAACAAGATGGGATCGGGAGGGAGACAAACCAAAAGAGACTCTTAATGTCATAAAACAAACTGAGGGGGGTAGGGGGGAGAGGGGTTGGGAGAGGGTGGTGGGGTTACATTATATGTTTAAATAAAGCTTAAATAAAAAAAAATGAAGTGAGGACTATGGCCTCATTTTAAACATGGAGTCTTGTCTTCCATGACCTTTTGGGACCAGGTCTTCTTTCATCTAATGACAGTTTTCTCTGATTGCATAGCATACATCCAGCTCTTCATATTCCAAATTAGACTTGTAATTTAGCAAAGTCCTTGAGAATTGGGGGAGGGCATATCCCTCTTGCTATCTTTTAGAACATTTCTAGCTTATCTAATAGACATCCTAATTTATAACCAGTGAATATTACTTTTGGAACTACAGGCTTCATGGAATTGCTTCAGCCACATTTAGTCTTCATCAACCTCTCTTTGTCTCTATGTCTCTGTCTCTCTCTCTCTTATATGCCACTCCTCAAAACCAAAGCAAATTTCTTATTGGGGATGGATACTGAGATGAGGGAAAGGGAAAGAGAAGGTAGCCATAGCAAATGAACATGTTGGAAAATCCACCTTTTTCCTGCTATCTTAAATAGGAACATGTTTGGATAGTCATTGAATCAGATATGTAAATTGCAAAATCTAAGTTAGAACTCTGTGCACTACTTCCCAGAGAACATTCCTACCCATAAGTCTCAGAATTTCTAGCGAATCTTTAGCCTGTTTGTTTACCCTGTATCAGTGCTCACTCTTCTACTCTTTCTCTCTTTTTACTCCCAGGGCTTGCACACAAATGATAATACAGATACCAACATTTCTCTCATGGTAAAGAAGAAGCTGCTGGAGTCGATACTGTGCACACAAGTTAAACTGTGCAGAATCTTGCTGTGTGCTGAAGATACTTTGGAAATTTCCTTTAGAACACCTGTGAGGTTCACATGGAAGTTGACATACAGTTTTCTTTGTTTATAAGTTAAGGATATAACAACAGAGGTGGAATATTGCAAAAAAAAGTGACATTTTTCACTATAAATCACTATATTGACTACATATTTTATGTGCACTTAAACCAATTTAAAAGTTCCTTTAGTGAGTGATTTGGTTAATTAAAAAAAAAGTCACTGCACACTGACAAGTACTGTGTGACTATCCCTTCAAGTGTTTATAATTATTAAAGGTGTTGTTACATCAAATTTGCCAAATAAAATAATTAATGGGACTAGGTCAAACTCTAGCCTTAGAGTTTCATAGAAGACAAAGGATCTCACACCATTTTTTTTCTGCACTACGCAATAGAGATATTATATGGTATCAGCATTCCTAAGAAATGTCACATCTCTTTGCGATGTTCCATATGAAATTAATATTAAAGATTTTGTAAAAAGGTTTTGAGGGGATTTTATAACTTCTCAATAGCTGAAGCAATGACTTTGTAATCGCTTATCATGAAAGGTTATATGACTCAAATGGTTACCATAAATTAGCATTTCTTCAAGGAAAGCAATCAATACTCCACATAAATATTCTCCTTCGCAAGATCACAGAATCCTATTTTTTTTTTTTTGCATTGTTGGACTAGGCAAAGATGTTCACCGCCTATATCAACACTACCTCTATGAAATGATGTTCCCAAATCAAATAAAATCAAATGTTTATAACATTCAAGATCTTTTGTCTTTATTTATGACCTAGATTCCTATGATGTTATTTAACATATTTTCTCTTCGTTTCTCTTTAAACACTGACCAGTCTTGTACTCTTAACTTTTCTAAATCCTTTTATTAACATTTCCTAACTTTTTCTACTTCCCTTGTAATTATTTCCATCCTAGGTTTCTGATTCTTTCCCAAGGTTTCCAAGAGTTTCTTCATTGATATACCTCATAAATTAATTCTAAAGTGATACTTAATGATTAACTGACATTTTCATTATTTCATTAACAAAATTATATACTACATTTAATCAAATAGTAGATGATAGATTATATGAGGTATATATTAATCTGCTTTTTAAAATTATACAATCTGGAATTAGGCTACATTTCTAATTTGGCAAACAATGCTGACCAAAGTACAGCTTCCTAAGCAACTACTAGTATTTGCTCAACTCACCCACTTCAAACTTGAATATATGTAGTCTGTGGTCTATCTACTAAGTACATTGTTACACAGTTGATTCTAGGAAACTCAGTTTCATTTGCTTGTAATCATTTTTCTGTCAAGGTCATTTTTAATTCTAATCCTGTCTTCCAAGGTGCTAACCCATCCTGATGATATGATGTACTTGGCAATTTTAATGACTACTCTCCAGCTTGTAATCAATCACACACAGAGATGTTAAATGCACCCAGGACTGCTCTCTGCAGAATATCATCTGTTCTGGGCTTGGGGGCAGTGGTTCTACATTGTGCTATTTTAAAATTCTGGTGGTTGCCTCATTCTCCACACTGAGCCTCAGAGAAAGACACATAGAAATCTCACCAAGGGGGCGCTTGGGTGGCTCAGTGGGTTAAAGCCTCTGCCTTCGGCTCAGATCATGATCTCGGGGTCCTGGGATCAAGCCCTGAATGGGGTTCTCTGCTTGGTAGGGAGCCTGCTTCCTCCTCTCTCTCTGCCTGCCTCTCTGCCTATTTGTGATCTTTGTCTGTCAAATAAATAAGTAAAATATTAAAAAATAAAAAAGAAAAAAATCTCACTGAGTTAAATAATATCAAGTAGATACAGGAAAGTGGCATCTTCCTCCAGGGTACCTTACAACTTAAGGCACCCTGCTTTGACATTATTTCATGAACAAACCAGATAATTCTAGGGTGGAAGATTTTTGCCTCTGCTACATATACTGGTTTTTGTTTGTTTGTTTGTTATTGCAAGATAAGGAGCATGCTGCCCAATATTTAGGGAAATTTTACTTGGTTCATATGAAAAGAACTGGTCTCAGTAACAACTCCCTAAATGCTTCAATACTTCTGAATAGAATAGAAATGGTAAGCAAGTGAGTCTTTCCAATGGTCATCTAAGTACTGAATGTTTTATATATATGTTTTGGTTTAGGAACTTCGAATATAAGGCAAAACAAATTAAAGTCTTACTTCTCATATGGATCAATTTATTTTCGATAGGAAAAAGTTCCATTTCAAGATTGTAGGCTGAATCTCTAACTTAGCTGTGAATGAATTCTGTGTCTCTCCTTCCTTACCTGTGAAATGGAAATGTGGACTAGATCAGGTGTGGCAGGTGATAGTTGCCTGGAACTGGCTGTCTTAAGTGTTCTCCTGGAAATTGTAAGGTGGATTCTATTTCATGGGAAAGAACATTCCATGGAGTAGTGATATCTCTTGTGGGGAGAGAAAAAGAGAAAAGAGGCATCATGTATGCTATTTATTATTCCTGAGCTAGATGATTTTAAGTCCCTTTTGGCTCTAAGATCCCATGAGAACACAGCCAAACACAAAGAAACTAAAGGGTAAATATTGTTCACATCAGTACTCATGGGAGAATAATACCTCGCTGGAGTTCTGCTCTCCTAGGTAGCTGAAGAGTACCTGTGTCCAACATAATCCAGTAAAAGTGTGTAGCCAGTAGTTCGCAGATGATAGGACAAATTATATCAGTTGATCAGGGGGTCCCTTCCTTCAAGATGAGTCTATGAGTCCACCAGTCCAGAGTCTGGGCATTCTGCTCTAATGTGTTTCACCAACTATTATTTGAGTATCTTGCATTTGTTTTGGATTCTCAATTTAAAAACACAACAACTTGTTTGTGTGTGTGTGTGTGTGTGTGTTTTAACATTTCTCAGCTAAACTTCTAAATCAGGGCACAAGTGACTTTTAACGATCATGCCATTATTCAGTTCGTACTTAAATGTCACATTCCCTAACAAACTACACAATTAACGTCATCAACTTTTTTTTTGGACCATCAATGGTAAAGTTTGTTCTAACTTGTCTTCCTGGAAGGTTAATAAGTTATGCAATTATCTGTGCAAAGAAGGATGTACTCAGTAATAACTGTTTCCTTTAAGAATTTTGGAAGACTTTATCTTCTCAAGTTATATTAAATATTGTAAATACTTGGGGATGTTGTTTGTTCCTTTTCATGTGTTAAACATGCTCTGTGCTTTATTTTTCCTAAGAGCTTTTTCATGGAATGGACCTCTTTCACAAAGAATGAATAGTTCATAGCATTTTTTAAAAAATTCACGTTCTCTTGACAAACAAATTAATGTCAAATTTAAAAAGAAAAGTGAGAATAGTTTTGTTGTGAATTTAAAAAGGCAACATTATACTCCAAGGTATTATAACCCAGACATGAAAAATTGAATGCTCCTGAGTCCAACTGGAAAAAGAACTAGCCACATCCACAAAGATGTGAGGATTGTTGCAGTGGTGTGGACTGGGGTGGCAGTGGGGGGAAGGCACAGGTGGGAGAATTTATTACAATAATTTGGAATAAAATGCAATCTCATTTCATTTTACTCCCTACTTCTAAGGGGGGAGAGGAACGTGGTCAGTAAGTTTAATTAGAGGAAATGAGTAAGAGGCCTAGAAAGACATTTGCAGAGGACGTCTCCTGAGTGAGACCCAAAGCCTGACAGGCCAGCAGGTAGAAAGGGGAGAGCTCCAGGGCACTGCTTTGCCTAAGGAAACCCAAGACAAAGTAGTTAGCTGGTGGCGAAACCCAAACATGTTTGAAGCTGCACCAAGTTAACACATTTGAAGAAGCGGCTAAATATCAAATTCTCTACAAAACCCGACATGACCTGGACTCTGGTTACCTTTTGAACCTTATTTTCTGCTCTCTGCAAACCCCTACAAAACCCTACATGACCTGGCCCCTGGCTGCCTTTTGAACCTTTTTTTCTGCTCTCCTTCTCTTCATTCACTGAACTCTAGCCTTCTCCCTTTGCCTCAACATGCAAACATATTGCTACCATCCCAGGACCATCCCAGGACCTTTGCACTTCTATATTGCCTTTGTCTCGATATTTACTTGGGCCATCCTTTCACTTTATTCAGGCTTCTGCTCAAATTCCATTTTCAGAAAGACCTTCCCTGACCACTTCTTTAAAATACTCCAATATTAGATGTCCTATCACTCTGAATTCCTTTTCTGTATAACTCTTACCATCATTTGGTGTTCTGTTATGTTACTGTTTTATATAAATGAATGAACAAAGAGGCCAGAAAAGGAGAAATAAGCAATGAGGGGGAAAGCTGAGAGTGTCAAAGCCCAAATAAAGACAGGAAGTGAAGGGGTTAAGTCAATATTTCAGAAGAAAGCACTGAGGTGGGAGGAGAAGCTGGGCTTCCCTTTTTGTTACATTCCTTTGGGCAAGTATAGGGCTCAACTTGGAACCACAGCAGGAACCCCTGGGGTTGGACTGGTGTATCATACACACAGAAGTTATTCTGCAAGCTAGGCAGGCAGAGTTTAAGAGTTTGAGACTGAATTTTGTGGTCAATTCTGTGATTTTTGAGGTGTAGAGTCTTATTTTCCATTTCTGCTGAGTTCCAGGTCTCAAGAATATAAATAAAAAGAGGACTACTGACATTGCCAGTATGAAACATATGCCAAATTATCATTTGACTTTACTATGTTTTGGGGATGTATGGATTGCAAGAAGATAAATTATAACCCAGTAAAATAGAAGATGGTAGCTTTTATTATTTATTTTTTTATAAAATCTGTACTCCATGCGGGCATTGGTGATGCTCCCAAATTCTCATTTTGCTTTTAGATTTGTTCCATATATGGAAGATTGGGTTTTGATCTGTACAAATGTTATGCTTTTATTATTTATATGGCCAATTATTTCCTTCTGCTGTATATTTTCAAAGATTTAATAAAATATGCAAAAGTAGTTTTGAAAACATCATTCTCACTGTCCTGAAGAAAGAGAATAGAATCATAGAGTTGTGACATCTGAAGTTACTTTCCCATATACTTCCATTCAAGAAACAAGTAAACTACCAGCCTTCGGAAAATGTCCTATATATTCCAAATCACTTTTTCCCCTATTCTCTATGTGGTATGTGTTTGAACCCTTTCCTCAGTCCATTGTTCTAGAATGGAAAGATACAGTTCCAAAATTCATAAGCTAATTTGTTATCCCTTAATAATCTATTTTAATACTGTTTAAAAAATATAAAATAATTTTGCAGCATTGCTTGCATTTATCATCGATAATAATAAAATATAAACAGTGTTAAAATATGCACCTTAAAAATAAAAATCTCGGTTCATAAAGTAGGGTAATTTAAATTGTTAAGGAAGCTTGGCCTGTTGTCTCCTTTTTCACTGACATGAAAAAATGTGAGTGGCAAACACATAAGGGCATATTTACTTAGAGAAAGTTCTATTTTATACTAGAGAATCTATACTACATTTGATTGCTTTAAGAAGAAAACACATTTTCCCAATTGTGGCAGTCAGCCTCATTATCTCTTTTAAGAATTTAAAAAATTTCTGTTGGTTATGCATGGTCATAACTTACGAACAAAAAAGAGAGTAAAGTATAAATGCAAGCATTCTAGAAAATCTACTCTTTGGTTCAACACTGGATTGTTGATTAGTCCTAAAATTAAAAATAATAATAATTTCCCATTGAGATCATGGAAATTGATTTGCAGACTACTGTCATTCTACTTAGCTGATGCCATTAAACTCCATGAAGTCAATGACTCTTTAGGTGTTAAGGATTCTCAAATTTGTTTCTTTCTCTCAAGTTCCACCTTCATATCAGACTGTTTATTCCACACATATTTCACAAAGAATACATCCAAAGCTGAACTGTTTGTTCTCACCTACAAATCTCTTCCTCTTTCTGTATCTCTTATATTTGCAAAAGGTTTGCAAAGGTGCCACTAGCTACCCGGTGCCAAAATCCAGAAATGAGAGAGTTATTCTGGAAGTATTCCTTTTCCTCACCTTGGTCTCGTCTCAAATCTTTTTGACCTTTTGATTTTACTTTCTCTAAATCTTTCATATCTATCCCCTCTCCCCCCTTTTTTCAAGCTAAGGTATTACTTGGGGTTGTTTTGCCTTTGAATAAAGGAAAAAAAGTCACTTGGACCTGCGAAGCAAACAAAAACTATGTTTAAAAAAAAAAAAAAAGAAGTCTCTGGCCCTAATTCTTTATATTAAAGGCAGGAGTGGTACCTATGAATTCAGTACCACTGAATAGGTAAAAGTATTATTTTTATTTATCTGTATTAGTACATAGGGGGAAATAACCAAAAATTCTTATTATTTCATTAATTAATCTTAAAATACCATCAATTTATTATCCATATTTTTAGATGATACCATAGAGGCTCCTGATCAATTCTCTTTTTCTCACTAGAAAATAGAAAAGATCCTAATATTACATGAGAATTGCAAAGAGGAAATGTGTATCAAAAGCTTCTTTTTTGGGAGAGATTGGAAGTGTGCAAACATGCCAATCTCTCCTCATCCTGTGTGGCTGAAGTGAATGGAGCTCAACATAGGTTTTCTACGCAACTAAATGATTATCAGGGTTCTTGGGCTGAGCATAGAAAGAAAGTAAAGCAGCATTAATTACCGTCACAGACTACATGGTAGAGTAGCATTCACCTTTATAGAGTCAGTTTAATTTTGCTTTTCCATTTAGGCTGCTCTGGAGCTATTACAATATATATCATTTCTGAAAAGACTTGTTAAAACCTATTAGGTTTCCTGTTTGAACAACTCTCAAACATAATGGTCCAGTGCCAAGCAATACACAGACATCTAGGGAGTTATAACTAGAAATCTCTGGAAAAGGAATATAGATGCATTTTTATTTTTCAAATCTCTATGAAAAAAATAAAACTTCCAATCTTTTGAAAGATTTTCCTTGTGATTTCTCGATCCCTAGAAGGTGATAGATGTGAGCCCTAAAATTTAATTTGAATTCTGCAAGTGTCATTTCTCTGATAGAAAATACATTATAGTTGTGTAAAGTTTCATCTTTTAGCTTTAATCCTTTCCCCTTGAAAGCTTGCACCATCTCTGTTACTTAGCTTGATCTTTTTTTTTTTTCTTGGTGTTAAAATAGACCCCTGACAGGTACAAGCAGAAAAATTCCATAACTTACAGAAGCCAAAAAATCTGGGGTTCCACTTCAGCTTAGACACAGCTTGGATTCAGGATAATTATTTAAAGTTTACTCCAATTCACAAACCCTTTTGTACCTCTCCATTAACACATATTACATGTCTTCTTGGTGAATTCCATGCATATTTTTTTTCCTACTTTATTTTAGTTGTATTAGAAAAATTAATATTCTGTTCAGGACAGATTTTATAAGCAATGGCTGACTACCTATTAGAAGATCCCTTTGTATGTAAACAAATCTCCCTCACTACCTTTCAATTTTATTGTTAAAAATTTATTTCTGTGGCTCATATTTTTTTTCCACATCCTTTTCAGCTGCTCTGAGCTAATCAGCTTGAGCATGTGGCATGAGATATGTGGCCTGGGAGAAAGAAAACTACAACAATGTACAAGTCTTCAGTGAGAAAACTGATTTAGGAATTCAAAAGTTAATTTTTTAAAATCAAGCTTAAAAAAAACTGAATGGAGTTAAAAATTATTGCATTAATTAAAATTCTCATTGAACCAACTGACAGTAAATTAAAAGTTGATTAATTTTTAAGTATTCATTTAATTATAAGGTGACATTTACTGTTATCATTTTTTAAATTATTTTTTTCTACTCAGTGTCTTAAATCCTAAATTCTATTCAGTTAATGGGAAAGAAATAGAAATGGAATAGAGGATATGAACAGGTAATAGAAGCAGTATAAACAGCTTATAAATGTGAAAAATGTTTTACCTCACTACTAATCATATTAATGTAAATTTGAACAGACGATCATTCTCTGCCAATCATGATAACCAAGATAAATACACAGTGCTGTTGAGGATTTCAGGCTTACATACCTGAGTATAAATAAATTAAAAAAAAAAAACTGAGGAAAAATATGGGAAGTTGATTTTTACTGTTCATACATTTTGATTCAGTAATACTTTAAGAAATCTATTTTATTAAAATAATCAGAATCATAAATAAAGGATGTAAACAAAGACACCCATTAAAATATTATTTTTAACAGGAAAAAGATGAAAACAGCCTAAATGCATGGCAATCAGAGAAGACTAAATAATAGTACATTCAAAGTTTGGAATATTATAATAACCAAAATTGGTGCTTTCCAAGAGTACATATTGACTTGGAATAATATTCAAAAAGGCCAAAACAAGAAAAGATGATACAATATGTATATCTAAGATCGCAATTTTTAAAGCATATATGCAGATTTTAAAGAAGACTATAAATAAATATATCAAGCCATGAATAGTGGTTGTAATAGGTGGTAAGATTACAAATTATGTTTCCTTTATGTCTTCATTTGCCTATGAACATACATTCATCTTCCAATTAGGAAAATAAATGTTTTTTGAAAATGAGTAGAAATGTGACTTGTATATTAACAGAAAGCAAGTTGACTGCGTAGCTGCTAAATTTTCAGAGAATGGAAGCTTTTCTGGAATAAAGAAAAATGTCTTAAATTATTACTTCATTTTAATTTGTTTCAAATAGCATTAATGCATAATAATGTAAGCTTTGTGAAAGTATTCTCTTTAACAATATTTCAACATTGTTCATTATATATTTATGTAAGTTGAGTGAAAATTCTAAATACATCATAGTTTATACAAATTATTTCCTGAACATGTATTAGTTAATATTTTATATTTTGCATAACTTTGAATGAAAATGTAAAATTTTTATGTACTACATTTAAAAAAAAACACAAAACCCCTTAAATCTCTTCCAAACCTAACAAATTCAGTCAGCCGGAGATACGAATATAATTACAATGTTCTGAAAATATGACTTTGTTGACTTAGAAAGTTTCTTAATTTACGAAATCTGATCCACTCCTTTAGCTGTTTTTAAACCCGGTAAACATTTCATTTCTGTATTTTTTAGGCAGGTTTATTCCATTATGTTCCATTCCAAATATAGTCAGTATCTGGGGTGGTACTTAGGCTGAGATGCTCACAAAGGAGCTGCATTTTGAAGACGGAATTTGACTTCCATGTGTTGACCATATCTACACACGCAAACACAAGTAGCTCAGTCAGTGGGCCACTGCTGGGCCTGAGCTATAGAGATTCTGTGCGAGAGGCTGACGGCACGAATAGCTGACAGAAAACAGGCAGCTGGCGTAAGCAGGTATTTGGAGACAAAGAGATTTGTTTTCAATAGTGTTAAAGTTCATGCTTGGCCCTGGATGATGCCAAACTCTGAGCTCAACCGCGGCACCTCTACTATAGAGTGTTCTGGGCACGACCTGGCCGCAGTTCTGCACCTAGAAGGCATTGCCCTCTAACTCTCTCTGTTAGTGAAATTTCCCACCACTCTCCTAAGTGAGGGACTTTGCGGGGCTATCAAGATTGTTCTCTGTATTCAGCCATGGGAAGAAAGCATATTCGGAAGTGGCAAAGGTTGCCCAGGGAATTCCTACTCATACCCTAAATTTAGTCAAATGGGCCCACCTACAGATCACTGAAAATTTAATGCATTCTTCTGATTCTGCCTTTGATCACACTGTTAATCCCACCCTCTCTACAGGAGTTGGTATAGCTAATTTTAAGTAATTACTGTTAATCAACCTCCGAAGTTAAAACCTTCTGTTCACCTCATGCAACTGGCAATTCACTTGTGTTTTTCTAGGAGCATCTTCTGAACTGTGCATTATTGTATGATTCTAAATTGATGTTTAAATGTTCTATAGAGAGACTAAATTACTACGGCACAGCTTCCTGAAAAGCATGTACCCTTACTCTAACTTTCGAATCTTTACAAATTCTATTGCCTTTGATCAGGTCATTTTCTCCTCTCTGAGTCCTTTTAATCATGGTTTCAACACATACACACACACACACACACACACTCTCTTCAAATCTCAGCCAAGATATTTTTTTTCCCAATAAGGTATTTCTATCTTCCCACATGGGAGGTGGTTGGGTGCTCTTCCTGCATGAACCCCAAGCATCCTGTATTTTCACTATCATGACCCCTTATAACTGTTTCCTTCATCATCTATAAGTAAAGCCCCATAAGACTATGAGTTTCTTTGTCATTTATGAATAAGTGAATGAATGAATAAATAAATGAACTCCTTGAATATTTTAACTTTCCTTGTATATAGACCTTCTATACTTAACAATGAGGCTATAGGGTTGCTGAGGATAGAAATGTCTTTTTTTTTTTTTTTTTTTTTTTGAGTCTGCCACCACTCTACATCTCACAGTTAATAGATTTTTCAATACTTACAGGATTTTTTTAAGGACTAGATTGCATTTTTCCTTTGCATTGTTGTCCTCATATGAAGTCATAGATGGGCCCTTAGAGATCACTTAGTCCAAACTTTTCATTGATATTTCCTTTGGATTTTACTGTGAAGGTATTTTAGGTATTTTGGCCCAGAGGCAAGATAAGTTAGTTAAGGGAGAAAGTGCTAAGTGTGCATAAATGAAGTTAGGGCAAACTTTTGCTGCTTTTTCCTCCTTTTGAAGGCATATTTGGCAGAAAGTAGAAGAGAGGGAGGGGAAGATAGAGGAGTGGAGTAGGAGATCCCAAAAAAGATCCAGACACTAAATGTGACTTTGGAAGAGTCAAGGAATCAAATGAGTGGAGGGTCAGTGTTCTAAGACTTGGGCACTGGCCTGGGCTTCAGATAAAGTGGTCAGGAGGTTGTGGTCTGGAAAAGTCTAATTCAGGCTCAAAGAAGGTCATCCTGAGGAGAAAAGTAAGCTTGGATATGATTACACTCACTGTGTGTCTCTTTCTCTCAACTGCACTTTTATATAACAAAGATAGGTGAAATTGAACAATAGAATGAGCTTGGAAGGGGAAATAAGAACATAAAACCCAAGGTTTGGAAATCAGGTCAAGAGGCATGGCATATTCTTTCAATGACATATGGGAGCATTGTTCTTAACTTTTTGAAAAGTATATTACAGCAATCTAACTTGAGAGGTGAGGGAGCCTAGGCAAGCAGGGAAGGCATTTTTGTTTTTTATTTTAGGTATCACAGTTCCTTTAGGGAATAACTAATGAGTTATTTTTCCCACCTAGGTCTGGCTACCCACATCATTTTCAAGAAACACTATCTCTATGGAGTGCTGTTTTCCCAAAGCCTAGGACACAAGGAGATTGAAGCAGAACATAAAAGTAGTTAGAGAACTGTTTTTATATGTGTACTTCTGGAGACAACAAAGAGTCCCTATTTTTATTAACTTACACGTGACTCACAATTTATTAAAATATCTTCCACTTTTCTGGTTTCCGTTTTCTGCCAATATTATGCAAATAAGGTATAGAGCTGGTGATTCAGCTCTTTTCATTTTCATTCATCTTGTCTCTTATAAGTTACTGAAATAATAACTGGGTTAATATCCTGAAAATTGGTGATGTGTTTTCTCTTTTGCCTTTCTGAGTACTAGACGTTCACTTTGCTTACCTGAAGGCAGGAAGTGAGCAATTTGATAAGAATTGGGATTCATAAGTACTGAATGACATACAAAAGAAAAAAGATGGTTCTGTGAGACAACGTCTTGGAAGGCTGGGTTCAGTGAAAAGACATTCTCAGTCAAAATTGAAAGGTATGCTAAGTAAAAATGAGGCAAACGAGGACTCCCAATCCCACTCCCTGTGGGAACCTTGAAAAGAAACCACATTATCCTTCAACAATTTTACATAAGAAAGTAAACTTGACAGCCCTGAGGTTTAACTTTTCCAAACATCTTGAGTCACACTTGGCATGGGTACAAATTTGAGAGGCAAGAGGCCCACCATGGGACTTACTGTGGTGGCACTGAAGTGGATAGCCAGTAGAGGGGCAAATGGAGGTTGTGATAATGATGCAGAGGCCCCAAACCAGAGGCAAAAGTTATGAGATCTTGTGTTACACCAGCCTTGCTCATTATCTAAGAGTTCCAGCAGGGCAAGTTGCAACCAAGTGAACAAGAGATCTTGTCCTGTGACATGAGTAGCCAGATAGCATCACACTTCTAGACTTTGACTATTGCTCTCGGATACAAGGTTGTATAAGATACACTACTCTCCAATACTTTGATGCTATTCAAGGGAGGAACGGAGAAAGAGATAATGAACTAAGAAATATGAGATATTAAGAGATGTTGTTTTCCTAGATAGTGAAAATTAAAGGCATTTAATTAAAGCAGCAGATCTGAAAAAGAATTGAATGGATTAGCCATTAAGTTAATGTTCTAAGACTAAGATGTACTTAAAGTTAGGGGGAAAGCATTAGTAATGGGAAGGAAAAAAAGAGTTCTATTTCCTAAGTACATTTGAACAGAGTGTGAGTTAAGCCTACAACTTTATATCACAATAATGTATTGGACATATACCAAGAAAGAGTAGTACACATATCCTCTCCTGAAATACTTAAAATTGACTGGAAATTTAGATATTACTATTGTTTCACTATGTCTGACTCCTATTCCATATTGTGAGGTTCACTTGGAAGTGAGATTGTCCAGGAATGTTTCACAAAGGAGGCTGAAATTGAGTTGAATCTTAATTTATGCATAGAACTAATGAAAATGGAGAAAATCATTGCAGGAAGAGTGGATGTTTGGAATAGAGTGGTGGAGCCAGGAGCTCATATAGTAGCTAACAGGAAACGTAGAATTTCACTTCCATTTTCAGCATTATAACATACAGGATAATTTGAAAAACCCTATGAGTACAAAATACCTAGAAATGTTGGGATAAAATATAGCAAACATTTATTTTAGACTCAGAATTGAACTTCTAAGAGAGGAAGAGAAACAACCAAGAGTCAAAAGTGGAAATTAGGCTAAAATCAAAAGTAGAAGCTGATGTAGACATCATGGCTGCCTCAGAAGGGTTTCCCAACCCTGGTGACGAGGAGAACCGAGTATTAGTGGTCATGTAAGTATACAGCTGAAAACAGCACACAAAGCCAGGACCCATCTGAAAGGTGGGCTTGAGAACAACAAGTAAACTCATCTATTTTGACCTGAGCTTGAGTGAGAAAAAAGTTTCCTCTTCGTCTACGTTCACAGGGATTTAAAAGTCAAATCTGCACTCTGCAGGTACTCTCAGAGACGCCAAATAGAAAGTTACCATAAGTAATTGGTACAGATGATACTATGTCAGGACATCATTCAAAAGGAAATAAAACTTCTCAGGACTCCTGGAGAATAAAATCTTACCAAACATGAAATTGAGGTGCTTATTACAATTAAAAAAACACATGGGGGAAGATCAGATCTAATTAAAATTAGATCCACAAGAACACCAAACCGTTTACTTACTGAATATAAAATGTAAATCCATATGTTTAAAAATGCTTAGAGAAAAATGGGTTGAAATGTGAAAGAACAATATACATTTGAAAGATAGTTCATAATTTTAAAAAGCACAGAAATAAAAAATAATCAAAATTTAAAATCCAAGAGAAAGCTTAAATAATTGGCTCCTCTAGTCACCAGTTAAAGGGATATTTAATAAGTAAGTAATATGTATTAAAAGAATTTTGAAAGACTAGCACAGAGACACAAGAAGAAAATTATTGACAGGGTCTTAGAGGACTGAATGAGAAGTTTTTATATATATCCAATTGCACTTCTGATAAAAAGATTCTATATAACGAGAGAAATGTAGGAGAAGAAAAATCACAGACGTTTTCCAGAACTGAAAAGCATAGATCCTCAGATCAGAGGAGGCTGATAAATCTTAAGCAAATAATAATAATAATAAAGAATCCATAGCTAGATACACCATGTCATAGTGAAACTGCAGAACACTAAATAAAATAAAAATATTTAAAAAGCAGTCTGAGATAAAAGCAGATTTTCTCCAAAGGGCTATAATTAGAGTGACTGTAAACATCTCAACAGCATCATTAGAAGTTAGAAGACTATAGAACAATTCTTCCATGTACTAAGAGAAAATACTGTCACATAGGGTTTTATTCAAGGGAAGAATATGTATTTTAGTCAAAACAGCACTAAAAAATTGCCATCAGCAGACCTTCAGTGAATGAAAAAACTTCTAAAGCATTAAAACTTCTTAGTTACTAAGAGTAAAATTATTCCAGAAAGCAGATAAGAAACTCAAAATGTACTGAAGCAAAAAACTGGTAAAAATTTAGATGACTCAGGGGCACCTGGGTGGCTCAGTTGGTTAGGCAACTGCCTTCGGCTCGGTCGTGGTCCTGGAGTCCCCGGATCGAGTCCCGCATCAGGCTCCCAGCTCCATGGGGAGTCTGCTTCTCCCTCTGACCTTCTCCTCTCTCATGCTCTCACTCTCTCTCTCAGATAAATAAATAAAATATATAAAAAAAAATTTAGACGACTCAAACAATCACTGTTGGTATAAAACAATAATAACTATTAATTCAAATGACAAAAAATGAGAGAGAAGAATATACTAGATATAAATAATATGTGAGAGTGGAAAGAACGATTGTAGGTAAGCATACATGTTTAGTTTCTGATGGGTCATCACTAAAAGAGTAGAAAGAAAGCACTTAAATTCTGTAGTGGAGCGGAAATGAAGTAGAAATGGAAAAATCTCTCTACCAAAAGAAATTTTTGAAAAGTAAGCATAGGAAAAGAATTCACACTTATGTGTGAGTCTAGATTAATACAACCATTAGGAAGAATAACTGGCAACATATTGAAGATTGAGTGGTGCATATCCCAGGACAAAACAATTCTATCCCAAGGTATATAGACTAGTGCAATACTTCATATTTTTAAAAAGATTTGTTTATGGCTGTGCGATGACATGGATGGAACTAGAGGGTATTATGCTTAGTGAAATAAGTCAATCAGAGAAAGACAACTATCATATGATCTCCCTGATATGAGGAAATGGAGAGGCAATGTGGGGGGTTTGAGGGGTAGGAAAAGAATGAATGAAATAAGATGGGATCGGGAGGGAGACAAACCATAAGAGACTCTTAATGTCACAAAACAAACTGCGGGTTGCAGGGGGGAGGTGGGGAGGGAGAGGGTGGTGGGGTTATGGACATTAGGGAGGGTATGTGCTATGGGGAGTGCTGTGAAGTGTGTAAACCTGGCGTTTCACAGACCTGTACCCCTGGGGCTCATAATACATTATATGTTTATTTAAAAAAATGTTTATTTCAGTGAGAGAAATAGAGAGGGGTGGGGGAGGAAGAGGGAGAGAATCTCAAGCAGACTGTGCTGAGCCCGAGCCTGAAGAGGGACTTGATCTCCTTACCCTGAGAACAGACCTGAGCTGAAACCAAGAGTCGAGTGCTTAACCGACTGTGCCACCGAGGTGCTCCTGAAGCAATATTTTTTTAAACTATCTGTGGTTAAAACAACTTTTAAAATGTGTAATCTGTGGCAGAACGATAATGTTGCAAACTACAAAATTGTATGAGCGAATATTGTTGTCATGTCACATTGCTGTAAAGGATTTCAGCTGCTTCTTCTTGGTGGTTGTCCTTAACTCGTCATAGACAATTAGTAATTCATTGGTTGACACTGATTCACACCACCCTTCGAGTGCACCGCTGTATAGAAAGTCTTAAACACATGCATAAGTAGAAATACATCAGAGTAATCCCAGTAACACTGTTTATAATAAATAACAAAACCAAACCAAGCTAAACCAACTAGCTAAATGTTTTCCAAAGAAAATCTACAGAAATTGTGGAATATTCATATATGTAACAATACTTAACAATGTGAATGAATGAGCTGGAAGTATATGAATCCCAATGGATAAATATTTTAAAGATTTCTATTTACTCATTTGACAGAGGGAGGGATCACAAGTAGGCAGAGAGACAGGAAGAGAGAGGGGGGAAGCAAGCTCGCTGCCTAGCAGAGAGCCTGATTACCGGGGGGGGGGGGGGGGGCTCGATCCCAGGACCCTGAGACCATGACCTGAGCTGAAGGCAGAGGCTTAACCCACTGAGCTACCCAGGCGCCCCCAAATGGATAAATATTTTAGAAAAATGTAATATTTGCAGAACACCTCACATGTGATAGTATTTTATAATACAAAATGATGCTGTTTTTGTAAGGAATTCATGTATTGGTAGTGAATTATAAAACATGCACGGGAGTGATAAGCACAAAATTCAGCATAGTTCCTTGTACTGGGTGGTGGAAAGGGAAGAAAATGCTATTGCAGAGTGTTCTTGAACTTTGTATCGTTCATACTTCTTCAACGAATAACAGTCTCCAGTGTGTTCATTTTACTCATTGTATCTTTTTGTACGTTTGATGGTTTAAAGAGGAAAAAAAGACATAATGAACAAAATGTCCTTAAATTGTGAGTTAAAAATTATATCCGTCAGGTTTTATTGTCAGCAACCATTTAGATCTGCTATTCTCGAACAAAGAGTTTTGTTTTTCATTGTTTAACAGAACTTTAAGTTACGTGCTGTTAATATTTCAAGCCAGCGGAAGTATATCACCTGTGGCTTCTGGTCACTTACGCTCCTTGCGGAGCCCTACTCCTACACAACACCAGTGTTATCTAGGCATCGATGTGCCTGGAGTCCATCAGAGATTTTACAGGAAGGTTCTAACAAGCTCTGGACACCACTGTGCCTGCCACATTCGAATCCAAACTCAACTGCTATACACTTTTCAATTTCCTTTTTCTTTTCTTTTTTTTTTTTCCACTTTTCAGTTTCTTATTCAGCATTTCAAACATTGTCTCCAAACATGTTAGTTGTAAATAAACAGGTGATTGCCTTACTCAGCTGACTGTTTACATAAAAGGAAAAGCATTAAAAATATATTGCTCAAGGGACTCAGTTAACAACTTAGAAGACGCAAGAATTTGACTGTGGTCACAGTGGTTTGGGCATTCTTTCTTAGCTTCTCCTGAGGCTTAAAAAATTTATTAGTGCTCTCAAATGTTAGGTAGCAAGGCAAAGTCATAAACCTACTTTAAGAATCACATTACCTCTCTGTACACACAGAAAGTATTATCTATCAATGCTTACTTTTAGTTATAATTGCTTATCATTTATGCAGCACTCTCTCAATGTAGAGTAATTTAGAGCCATTTTATTTATTGTTAAGGTAATGAAACAATGAGCTTATTAAACTACCCCAGTAGTTTTTTTGTTTTTTTTTTGAAGATTGTGATCAGCAAATTGTTTTAGCTCTGGGACAATGTTTATGAATGCAATTATAGTTGTGAATGCACATGCAAAAATGTACAAATGACCCATATAAATATACTGGCAAAAAAACAAAGTACAACTTATTTCCTGAATTGCTTATTAGTTCGTTTTCAAGTAATTAACAAAATGATTTACTATTCACACACTAAGAAGTCATGAAATTTGAGATAGGAAAGTTGCTGAGTTTCTAATACTATAGTTTCTAAACTACCTTCACATCCAAGTGTTGCTGGAATGGAATCAGGCAAAGTTCTTTAAAAATGCCAAAGATTCTGATTTTGTTAGGCATGGCCCATCACCCCAAATTTGTCCACATTAGTCTCATCTCTACTTCCAAACTTCAGTTTATGACTCATGGGTTAAAAGAGTGAAATTTAATTCCACTCAATTCAATTCTAACTCATATATGTTAATAAACCTTGTGTTTATATGTTAGCATATATGGAGGCTGGAAATGGGACAGATAACAGCCTTTCCTTATCAGGACTCTTGGAGACATTTGGGGGAGACAAGACTTGGGAATGTTAAATCTTTTAAGTGAAAAAAATGTCACAAAGTGATATGTCATACATGGTGGAGAACAGAAGTGACCTGGGCTTTAGGAAACTTGTATTACTGGGATGCCTCTGCGCTTAGTGGGGAATCTGTTTCTCTCTCTCTCTCTCTTGCCCTACCTCTGCCCCTCCCCCTTGTACTCACTCTCAAATAAATAAATAAATTTTTAAAAATTAAAAAAAAAAAAAAAGGCCAGGGAGAACAGTGTGGAGTCCGCTTGGGATTCTCTCTCTCTCTCTTTCCCTCCACTCCTCCCCTTGCTCTTACACAATAAATAAATAAATAAATAAATAAATAAATAAAATCTTAAAAAAAAAAAAACAAACCCAAACTTGTATTATTGTCCTCATGTGTCACCAACCAGTTGTATTACCATGGTTAAGTACTCCTTTTAGCTTCCTGGGTCTTAGTTTTCTCATCTGTAAAATGAGCAAATCCGATAGTATGATGTTTAAATTCCCTTCCAGTCCTCCTACTATACCATCAATTTCCCTGGTCTCCTTGTCCTTACATAGGATTTGTCAATGGCCTCATCCTCCTCTTCTCTACACCAAAACAAAAATAGAAACAAAAATAAAAAACGGTGGGTGGCAGGATGAAAAGGGAGCTACACAGAAAGGCAAATTCTGGAAAGGCCTTCAGAGAGAACATGTGTCCTGGAGTTTCTCTTGACATGAGGAAAAATGTATAGTGATAGAAAATATTTGTACAATTGTGTTACAAGAAAAAAAGATTTCAAATTTAAAAAATGAGCATTATTCTTCTCCCAAAATGGAGAAACTCCCTGAAACTCTTCTGCTTAAATGTATAGCAGTTTGTTCTAATGAGGAAAATTCAGTGATCATGTGTGCATGAGGTGTGGCTTCAGTTTACGTACACATAGTTGTGTTCTCTTCATGTTTGTAAATGTGCTTCGCAGGCTCTGCTCAGAAGTCATGGTCCTGGAGGTGACGTTTAAGGTGGGGAAGAAGGGGATTTGTGAGCCAATGAGTCAATTATCAGTGTGAGTGGGGACACTGGGGTAGGAAGGAAGCAGAGCAGAGACTGATGTCTTGTGTTTAAAAACTTAGAGAAATCAAAGCATCCACTCTTCAATGGCTGGTCGACTGGATCTGAGGATAGAGAAAGGAAGTGCAGGACTGAGAAATAGGAAAAACCAGAACCACACACGTGAAGCTGAGCTGGAGTAAGGATTCTCAAGAGGGTTAATGCTGGTCTCAAATCAGATGTGCGGAAATTGTTTGGAGAACACTTAAGTGGCAAACAAAATTAGTCTAACATTTCTGATGGATTAAATGGGTTATTCATGGTGGCAGGGCCTTAGGGGAAGATTCAGTAAGGAGACCATGTGACCCAATCTCAGCGTTGTTAAAAAAAAACAACAAAATCTCAGAGTTGTAAATTGGAGTCCCACATTAGAGTGCAGAGGTTACTTCAAAATAAAATCTTAAAAAGTTTGTTTCTTGGGGCGCCTGGGTGGCTCAGTGGGTTAAAGCCTCTGCCTTCAGCTCAGGTCATGATCCCAGGATCCTGGGATCGAGCCCCGCATCGGGCTCTCTGCTCCGCAGGGAACCTGCTTCCTCCTCTCTCTCTCTCTGCCTGCCTCTCTGCCTACTTGTGATCTCCGCCTGTCAAATAAATAAATGGAAAAAAAAATTTAAAAAAAGTTTGTTTCTTCATGTACAAAGAAGTCAAAATTTTATGAAGTTTAATGTGAATTAGTTCTAAATAAAACCTACAAAATGATTATAAAATCTAATTCTTATATAAGGAGAAAAATCTGCATTTATCAAAATGATACCCATTTAGAATATTTTCTCTAATTTTTTTTATCTTTAAAGTTCTTATATAAATCTTAATTCTGATAATCATAAGCATAAAATTTAGGGAGTTCTAAAAATATTTATTTATTTTTACTATTAACAGAAAAAGAAAAAAAACAATGATACTATTTCTAGTTAAACCAAGCTTTAGTAAAGAAAATGGACGTTATTAATTTATCCTATCAAGCAGGATAATGAAAGGAAAAAATTGATTATATCTTTCTAAGTAAATGCTGCATAATAATAGTAAAGCAATTATAAAGTCACATACTCATAAATTATTCCAACTGCAAGAGATTTATCTACTTCTTTCCCCAATTACATAGTCTCAGGCTGCTGCATTTTGTAAATGAGAGTTGTTCAGTTGCTTTGGAAACAGTATGACTAGCAAAGATAAAACCAAAGTATTCTCCTAGTCTCTGACAGGGTCCAGGGAACCCTACCCTAAAATATGGGACCTTGGTATATTAATATCTCAAGCCCCAAATTTTGAGAAACAGCATGTGCAGAAAGAACTTTCTGAACTTTCCCTCATGTGAGAGGTCCCCGCTCTCTACTTGGGAGAAAAGAGCATGCTTATCTCTGAAAACAAAAGGGACACAGAAAGGAATCTGTGAAGAAACAGGCCTTGTGAAGTTCCCCCTAGTTTCCTATACTTAACTTACACCCTTTGTGCTATCACACTTTTACCCTCTTCATTAAGCTTAGCATAAAAACATTCAGATTTAACTATTTCTTCTGGTCTTCATTTCCTTATGAAGGCTCTCATGCCATGTAAAACTTACATTAAATAAATTTGTATGCTTTTCTCCTGTTACTCTTTGTCAGTCTAATTTTAGAACCTAAGAGGGTCAAGGAAAACTTTATCCTCCCCTATATCCTTAATACTGAATTTTATAACACAGATCCTGCAACATCATTAAATGAGCTGATTATTATAAAATCTATATATTACAGATCATTTTAGAGGACAGGTGTGTGCATGTGCTCACACACACAAATACACACATGCACAAGTTTACATAGAATTTTAGTTTAAATGTATATAAAGATATCATTGGATAAAAGAAAAACTCAACAGATTTGGAAATAAAACTACATCTACCCAATTTTATTTTGGGAAGATGAAGTAATCTAACTTTTCAAACTGTAGTCTTTTACAAACTGCCACATTTAGTTTAGAAATTTTTTTGTGTGGGGTGCCGCTTAGGAGACATTAGACCAGGCGCTTTGCTTTCATTCTTTAGCATGTTCACTCACACAGGATTTGATTCATTCTTTCAGTAAACATTTGTTAAAATTCTGGCTTGGGTAAATCTTTCCTCTAGGCACTGGTAGGTATACAGAGATGAAAAGGAGAAAAGTTTCTGTCCTTAAGGATATTATAATCTTGGCCAGTTTTTGCTGAGCATACACCTCATCTGTCTACCTATTCATGTATTTATTCATTTAATTATTCTTCACCAATTATTGTGTGTTCAGAGCTGCTGTGGTAGTCTACTCAGTCACTAACAGTAGAAAGTACAAAGTTATTATTGAAAAAAAGTATCTTCCTTAATACATCTGATATACTCTACTTTATTAAAGTATATCCCAAACAGATAACAAGGCCTAAAAAGGTATTGCTAAAAGAATAAGGACAAAATGAAAAAACATGAGAATTTTGTTACCTCTGGACAGTCAGGACAAAAGACCAAAGGCAATACTGAAACATTCTTTGAAGAAAATTATTTATATATCAATTAATTATAATTATTCCTAAGAGAGAACAAAAAACAGAATTAGACCTTTGCTTTAGGGGGGCATACTCAATTCTTCCCAAACAAATAAAAAATAAATCCCTACTTAGTCTTCCTCTAAAAAACCCTCCAAAATCAGTGCCGGACGACAGGTGACCTATTAATGTTTTGCTCTGTGATGGCGCAACCTGAAAACAAAATAGAAGACAATTATGTCCTTCCCCCAAAGGGATCCTTTTTTTATAGATTAGCCAATATACATCCCTATCATTGATGAAATAATTCTTTTTCTCTGAGGTATTTGCTGACAACTAACGACTGTTGACAATTGCAAATTAATCTCCAGATCCTGGAAGATGCTTCACAGTAATTAAACTCACCTTGTCCCAGAAATCTATTGCAGAGCATAGAGCTTGGCAGTCTAATTTGTTATTATCTATTATTCAACTATTTATTATTATTTACCTTTATGCCCTATTTTTAAGAGAACATAAGGAATTTTCATAAAGATATCTCAGTTAAGTATACTACCTATTAACCTTTAAGCTTTGGGGATTTTACCACAACTTGTTCTACGGAGTGCGGGGTACAGAGTACTGGGAGACCTGGGGTCAGACTCCAGATCTACTGCTTTATAGTTTGTTGATCTTGCCTTGACCATTATATGCTCACTCTCTATGCCCCTCTCTGTTCTCAGATAGATATACAGATGGAGAGAGAGGGAGGTATGGATATTGGACTCCATGTTAGACACTATCCGTGAAGATATATGTTCCAAGATTTCTAAGATCCCTTTATAAATTAAACGTCAACTTGTTCCAGAAAATTTAAGATCCATGCAAAATCACCTAAATGCTGATGCTTTCAAATGTGCATTTCCTGTTTCTATGATTATTATGAGACGACACAACCTTCTTGGCTTACCTTTTTGACCCCTGCATATAGTATTTTCAGATAGTCGTCCTCTATTTTCTCTTAAAAATATTTTTCTTCCAATTTTTCTTCCCTATTATTGACAATGTCGTTTTGCAAGTTCCCTAGATTCACAACTGATGTCTACTTTTGAGATCATTTATCCATGATACTTTACTTTAAATCATTTTAAAATTCTATCAGTTACCCCTCTTTTAGGTCTTATGGATCCCCCTCATTCTTTGTGTCCTACTCACTATATAATAGTCACTTCATGTTTATATAAATGGTAAAGCCTCTCACAGTTTTTCCTGCCTCTCTTCACTCCAGATGCCAGGAAATCATAATATAATTTTCCTGTCACAGACCCTCTGTCACATAATTCCTTTGTTCTGTAATATACAAGAAATCCCTAGTACTAAGCATAGTATAATGTATTATTCAAAGTGTATGTCATGCTGGAACAAAAGACAAAAACTGGACTGCCCCTTTGAGACATATGGTTACTATAAACAGAAATGACCCAAACCTCCTTCCATCACTTCCAAAGGCTTCCACCAATTAATTTATCCTGCCCTGTCTTCCATCTCACACGTGTGTGTGTGTGTGTATGTGTGTGTATTGTTCTGCTTAAGCACTTTTTTTTTTAACTTACCCCCCCATAGGATGTTGCTAATTTTGAAACTTGTAGCTTCTGCAAAGGCAAGTCTATAATTTTATTTTGTGATTTCTTGTTTTTCTTCGGCTTCAAATCCTTGGTAAAAATCTTCATTAAAGTCAGAGAATATGCAAGGATGATCCATAGAATGGGGGAAACCAAACGCGTGCCTCTGCTGGCAATAATCTTCTAGTTCATGAAGAGCCAGAGCACACAGACACTCCTCTCCACTGAATATGCTCCTTTGGCTCTGCAATCCGTAGGAACTTAGGAATGTCTCTCATTTTGTGTTCCAAAGTGGGGAAGAAGGCCGAAACCTTTAGTAGTTTCTGTCCTCCTATATATGCTTTTCTAAGATTGTGAAAATGATTTGTGCTTAATTTGTCTTGATAATTGATTACACACTTTTAACTGTAAACCACAGAATTAACATCTACAAAATATATTTAAATCACAGACTTCAAATCAGTAAGTACATATTCAGGACCTACTCAGTGCTAGTGGGTATCTACATAGAAAAAAAAGATTCAATTTTATTTAAATTTAAATTTTGAATTTTGTAAGCTAGTTAAATTTCTCTAGAGGCAGAAATCTTATGTAAAATTCTCCTTTTACATAAGAGGTTGTTGAGTATACAAAGTAGCCATTACCTTTTGTTTTAGCAAAATGGAAGTCGGTTATTTTGTTACTTTTGTTGAAGAATTAATTTGCACTATCTCCTGCATCATCACCAGTTACATGCACAGCACAAATATTTCTTTTATGAGAAGAGTCACCAAAATACCAAAAGATAAAATTGCTATTAAAGGGTATTTTCCTCTTGCCACTTCTCATGTAAGGCTTTTTAAAGAATATTCAGTCTAATTTCTGTCTTGATATATAGTTTGCTATTCTATTTCTGCAAAATGAGAACATTCTGTTCTATTCATTCTCCCACTTACTTTTAGAAACTGCAGAAAGGCTTAAATTAAACTCCTAAAGAAATTAACTGCCATTCTCATGCATAGTTATCAAATATACAACACTCCTGTGTCGGCTGCTCACAAGAGTTGTGCCATGCTGATGAGAGCGATCAGCTCTGTATTCACGTAAAACAATCCAAAGTGGGTCAGTAGCATCCCTTCATGTGATGAGACTCAGGTTCATGATCACAACGGAGTGTACAGAACAGAATTTGGTTTGTTTGGCTCTAACATAGCTATGCTGGTGATTCTTTTGTTGCCAATCAATTGTAAGTTGGTCCTTCAACGTTGCAGGATGTCAAATGAGGTTAAATTAAGTTACTCCTAATACAGAATACTTATTAAATACCTATGTGCCAAAAGAGCCTTTGGTGCTTCCTTTGGTTTCAATTTATTGAAATTCTTTATTGGGCATAGGGTGAAAGACAGGATTGATCTCTGTTTTCTTCTGGATCTAAAATGTTGTCTTTTAATGTCTAGACTTCTGGGATGGGATGGTAAGTTCTTTAATTTATGGTTATGTATCTGCCACTAAAAGCCCAGTTGCAATGAATGATAAAACCTAGTCATAGATCTCTTAAGAATAAAAAGTTCTGTTTAGATGCCTAGAGAATCAAAAGTTATCATGCATGTAATTAGCAAACAAATAAAGAGAGCTGATACAGAATTTGTGCATGGACTCTTGGCTTTGTCTCTCATACATTTTATTTCATGGATATTTTTTGTTCCATGGATTTCAATTCTGCAAAAGGAAGGGACATTAGGAAGCACTGCAAATTTTTACCCTATGATTCTAATCATTAGTGAAATACTAGTCCAAAGATGGAAAAGAGCAAGCAAACTTCTTCTTCAGAGAAATTCCTGCATTATTTATGGCTGAGATAGATAGAATGTATAATATGGTTAGACAGTTTTTGTGCTCAAAAAGTTTCTTTACATTGTAAATCATAAGACTGAAAATTTCAGGGAATATCTCGCTTTGTATTCTGTATTTGATGAGGTGATTGTACTAAAAAAATCACCACTTTTTCCATAACAATATGGAATTTTTCCATAACAGTATTTTATCCATAACAATAAACTAAAAAAGTTGAACATGTCTTCTTATGTCTAGTTTTTCAAGCAAATATTTGTTGATCTTTTACAGCTTACTACACTGAGTTTTCTAAAATGTCTGTATTTTGCTAAATCATTTTCTTAGATATACTGCACATTATAACCTCTTATTGCCATTTTTGCTAGCCCATTTTTAAATATTAGCAATTTCATATAGTTTAAATAATGATGAAAATTTATACTCAAATAAGATTTACATTATGTATTTTCCTGTTAAAGGACCTGATATGTTGACAAAAATGAACTAATTTGACTCCAGAGGTATTTTTTTTTTAATATGTGGTCTATCAATACTGCAAACACTGAAAAACACTGATATAATTAAAATTCTCCTTACTCTGTTTTAGCACAGAGGTTAAGAACATGGATTCCAGAGGAAGACAGGTTGGTTTCAAAACCCAGATTTATGAGTCAGTCAAAGCACTTGGAGCAAATGAGCGAATTATATAATCTCTGTACCTCGGTTCCCTGTAAAATAGAGATAATACTACCTATGAGGTTGTAATAAATATTAAATGAGCTAACATTTATGAAATTATTTGTGAATAGTGAACACAAAATTATTTGTAAATAGTGAACGCCACACTTTACATTCTGAATGTCTTGGTTAATATCATTAATTTTTGACCCAATAATTTGTGGAGTCTTTGAGAGGGAGGATAACAACTAGATTAGGAGTAATGACTGTAAGATCACAGAATTCAGGATTTGAATCCTTAACCCATATAAATTTGTTTTCCCATTTGGAAAATGCCTATAAATTCATAGTGTAAAACCTGGCCTATTATTTGCTATTGTGCAATGCCCTCTTATGTACACGCTCTTACCTCTCTTAATTTCCAGGAGTGCATTCAAATTCTGATATTCCAAAATTATAGAGAAGTCCTTATTTATTTAATATGGTTAATATTTATTTAACTATATTATCTGTGATTTTATGGATTGCTATCACACATCTTCCCAGAATGAGGAATCGTAATCATTTTCAGTAACTCCTATACAATAACCTTGTCACTTCCATTACCAGTTTCTGAAGTTTCTTTCCTAACCTCTGTAATGCCACCCTGAGTTGTGTAATGATTCACTGCATTGTATCAAAGTGAGTTCAGAGATTTTTAAGCAGCATGGTGGTTAAATATGTAAACCTTAAATGTAACTCCCTGGGTTCAAACCCTGACTCTGTTACTTACTGTTACTTACTTCCTATGACCGTTGGCAATTTACTTCACTCCTTGTGGGATCCATTTTCTCCTCTATAAAAGAAGGATGTAAAATCTTGCCTCACCAAGTTGTTGTGAAGATTAAATGAGTAAATGCAGGCAAAGCACTTTGAACATTACCTGGCACCTTTCTCACCTTCTGTAAGTAGGAAGCCAGAGGGGGGTGGGACAAGTAATGGGAATTCAGTTTTAGAGGTACTTTAGGCAGAAACAAGGCAGAGGCAGCGAGAGCCCCTTTTAAAGAAAAAGATGCTCTCTAGTTATTACATGATTAAAAACAATAGAATTGGGTAACCAGGAAAAAAAATAATATGGATATTCACCACCCCCCCACCTCCCCTTCAACATACACAGGGTTTTTTGTTTAGCTTTCTGGTATTCAGGTTTGCATTAAGATAATAATTAGAGGGGCGCCTGGGTGGCTCAGTGGGTTAAAGCCCCTGCCTTCAGCTCAGGTCATGATCCCAGGGTCCTGGGATAGAGCCCCGCATTGGGCTCTCTGCTTGGCGGGGAGCCTGCTTCCCCTCCTCTCTCTTTGCCTGCCTCTCTGCCTACTTGTGATCTCTGTCTAATAAATAGATTAAAAAAAAAAAAAGATAATAATTAGAAAGAGCTGCAAGACCTGAGATTACATTGGAATGAGGAAATTACAGCAGAAAGAGGAAAAGCTCTAACAAAAGGGAAGAACTGATCAGAAAAGGCAGGGGTAAGAGCTGAAATAAAAAGGCATAAACTGATTGTGTGTGAGTGAGAGAAGGAGAGTCTGCTCACTTGGGGGAAAGAGGTTTCTCTAAAGTCTTGCTGTGGGAATATTAGTACACACCTGAAATTAAAAAAAAAAAAATTCTTGTCAATCAAGTGGAATTGATTTGAATGTGATCTTGCCATAACGTAGGACTTTCAGACAATCTATTTATACCCTGGTTAAACTTTTGGTGTAGCTGTGGTCATGGGGGAATTTTATTTATATTAATATGTAGTTATGTAACTCAATTTCCATTAAAAATATACTATTTATATAATATGCAGTTCACTTCCACTCACATACAAAATGTTAATTGTAGGAAAAGCAATTGAACAAAAATGTTGCAAACACAAGCCATTTGTTAATTAAGAGAAAAAATATTTAGAGACACAGGGCAACTACAGAAAACTTTGACACATTTGAATGAAGGCCCTACATGAACACTTAGTTTTATAGCCTGTGCAATACATGTCCAATGTCCCGTAAAATAATTATAATATTAATCATAAAACATGTTAAAAATAAAAGATGCTGTTATTTGGTAGAAAAGAAGAGGAGTTAATATAAAGAGAGAAAACTGGAATTCTGAACATCAGGCAGACAAATAGGTTTGCTGTGATTAAAGAGCCAAAATTTCTTTTACCCACAGAAATAAATGATTGGCATGTATGATATATGGTAATCTAAATGCAGTTTGATGAGTAATGGATGCTGTGATATAACAAATTCAGTCATAATATCTGTGCTGAAATTAATTTACTGATTTTTCTGAATTGTAGGTTGGCAGCACCATCATTAGGAATAGGTGTTATCTATCACTGCATAGACAAGTTCATTTGATACCCATTATGGGTCATTATTAAAATTCATGTAATTACAGAATTTTTAAAAAATGAGAAATACTAACTTAGCCTGTATAGCAATACCAGTTGTAGACATAAAGACAAATAATTGAAAAGTCAATTACCAATATGGAAAATACAGGAGAAATAAGCTGGTGGAACTTCAGTTTTTATGCTGGATTATTTTTCCAAACCTCAAGAGTGAGCTGTCTTTATTACTCTATGTGGTACCGATCAAAGAAAATAATTTTAAAAATATATTGCCATTGAGTATCTACATTGTGGCAACTTGAAAGATCATGCTCATAGAATACACTCATATAAAAATATTTGTTGAATTAGGGAGTAAATTCCCTTGTAGCCCTGAAAGAGGCTTCTCAATCATATGTACTATGTGACATCTATGGGGAAATTAAAGTCTATCCTCTCATCTTTTTCCAGAGACATTCAGCCTGAGGAACTTGATTTTTCTGGCATCTAAGAATACTGAGAGTGCACTGCAATCTAGAATGCGCTCAGGGCTTCAGATTCAAGTAACTGCAGTTATTGGAGGCAGTTCATGATTGGTGGCTGATTTGTCCATCTGTCTGTATGGTAATCGGTGTCATAGGTGGAGTGAGAGGTGGGTAAAATAGCACGTCTCGCCCAGGTGAACATTACTTATCAATGTTATAGTTAAATAATGAAAAGTATAAAATTCAAACACAGTGAAACTAAATTAACATGTGTACAGTATTAAATAAACTATATTCCTAAACATGCACTCCAAAAAAGAGAGATAACTAAATGTGTTAATTTGTTTATGAGTAATAAATACTTGGATAATACACAGTGTGCAGAATAATTTGAATTCATGGCTAAATATTTTTAATGAAGTAAAAACTGAAAGATCTGAGACTACGAGTGATTTTCATATCTTATGGTTTATGAAATTATAATGCCTTTGACTTGAAATTACTAAGAAACTTGAGGTTGTCCCAGACTTGGGAGGAATCTGGCCATGACATCTCTCACTGTATTGATTGCTAGGATAAATCTCATTAATTGAAAAATTGACATAAACAATATTTAATTTTTTCTAGTGAGAAAAATTCTTTTTTTTTTTTAAGATTTCATTTATTTATTTGACAGAGAGAAGGAGAGGGTACAAGCAGGTGGAATGGCAGGCAGAGGGAGAGGGAGAAGCAGGCTCCCCACCAAGCAAGAAGCCCAATGTGGGGCTCAATCCCAGGATCCTGGGATCATGGCCTGAGCTGAAGGCAGATGCTTAACTGACTGAGCCACCCAGGCATCCCAAGAGAAAAATTCTTGAGAGTAGAAACTATGTGGTTTTCTCCCTCTTTAGTCTTGCTTTAGCATAATACTGACTCATACATAATAGATGTTCAGAAATTGTTAATCAAAAGAATTACTTATTGACTATAAAATATAGGGCAGTCACACATTATATGTATACCATCTTTGCAGTTTCTATTGAAAGCATTGAATTGCATACAAATAAAGAATGATGAATTAGAGTTTTTATAAATTCAAGACACAAATGCATATACACATATTCCTCTATACTTCCAAAGTTCAGATGATACTGAGATAGAGAAAAAAGAGATAGAGAAACTCTGTAATCTCTCCATGAGAATATTGGCATTAAAGGCAAAATACATTTATTTTCTTTTAATTGATGTTTACCTTGTAACATAAATGTTTTCCAAGAAATGTGGTATTAGAGAAAGAAAATAAATTTTCTTTGCTTTTTGGGGTGTTTGTTTTTTGGTTTTTGTTTTGAAAGAGAGAGAGAGAGAGAGAGGAGGGAGGAGATGGCAGCGACAGAGGAGGAGAATCTTAAGCAGGCTCTATGCCCAATGTATGAGCCGGATGCAGGGCTTGATCTTACAACCCTGAGATCATGACCTGAGCTGAAATCAAGAGTCAGACACTTAACCATATGAGCTACCCAGGCACTCCACTTTTCTGTGTTGAAACTTGCCCTATGAGGAATCACATGGAACAGAAAAAATAGGTTACTAATTCTATAAAAAAGTAGATTGTTCATCTTTTCCTATTGTAGGCAGCGATGTAATATTAGCCAGAAACAGAGAGAGGGTCTTCAAGCCAAACAGTTTTTTTGATTCTCTAGTCTATGGTGCCTTATTCAATCCTTTCCACATGCCCTCCTTCCCCTGTGTGAGGTGGGGAACACTCATTCCTCTTTCCTTACAAGGAATCTTTATTACCAGAGAGACTTGCTCACAACAGTTTGTAGGTATTTCTGAACATGGGACCAGTATACATTTTGGACCTCAAGTTTAATGAATGGCAGAATGCATAAGGTAATCCTCTCTCCTGCCGTGTGGCATAAGGTCAGTAGCCAAATGGTATTATAGCATGAGAAGTTGAAACAAAGTAAAAATCAATAAATGCGACTCCCTCCCTGCCCTCACACACGTGAGTTTTCTCTAAAGCCAGGGACCGAATGCTGGTGTGGTGATGTGGTGGGAGTATAAATCTCCCCCATGGGCCTACAGAGGATAGCTGGACCAGGGCAGACTTGCCCATCTCACCAACAGACTGATGAATATGGAAAATACCCTCAAGCAAGGGTTCTGTGGACTGTCCCTAGTGGCTATTCTTTCACGAGATCACTGACAAAAGAGACTGTGATTGTGATGCTTCAGCAGAACAGAGAGTTACATAACAGAGTCAGTGGCAGAGACTGCACTGGTTAAGGACTCCAGCAGAGAAGTAACCAACTTGTAATTTCTGTGTACTCATTTGTCAGTGGATTACATTTCCGCCCCACTGCCCTTGTTGGCAGATGAAGTATTAGTGTAGGGCCTGGTGCAGTTTAAAATCTGGCGTGAGCCAGGAGGAAAGTAATGCAAGCCTAGAGCCAGTGAGGGGGTTGCTGGAGCCACCATAGCTCTTGCAAGCTCTCAAGACCTGATTTTGCACAGATTTTCCCAACACAGCATTCAGTGATATTGTGTTGGTAGCTTGAAAGTAGCCACGATGGGAATATTTGCAGAAATCAGAAAGCTACAGAAATTAGAAAATGTTATATGTAAGAGGTTCTATTTTTCACAGAGCTATTTATTAAATATTTACCAGCACACTACTGTTTAGAGTGAATTCTTTAAAGACAGGACATTGAATTATAAATAATGATAGAGATAAAAATACTAGAATCTGAATTTACCCAAGAGAGACTAAATTATAACCTGGAAGAATTTTGGATTGGACTATTTTTACTGAGTGAGATAACATAAGTTGTTATTTTGGATTATAGAGGCAGAAAACACCCAGTTGATGACAATATCCATGCTTGGATATGGGGTGAAATACCAAAATGGAGTGGATCTGAAAGTCAATGGAATTGAGGCAATCAAGGAATTACAAGGGTTAGGGCCTGGAAAGGTCACTCTAAACAACGGTAAGAATTCAGATATGTGTAAAACTGAGTTGAGTTTTCCAGACAGAGAATTTGAAGTCCCTATAGGGAACCATCTGTAAATGGATAAGTAGTAGCCATTGGATGTGTAGATCTAGAATTTGAGGGAACATAAAGTTTCAAGATACAATTCTGGGATTTAGATTCATTGCTATGACAATGACAATATCTAGAAAAGATTACCCATGAAAAGATACCTAGCTAAGAGAAGAGATGCTAAGGACATCTGTAGGAACATCTATAACTAAGAGATGGAGGGAGGATGAGAAATGAAGAAAGAACATTAAAAAGAGACGTGGAAAAACAAAGAAGCCAAAAAATAATTTAAAAAATACAGTGTCAGGGCACCTGGGTGGCTCAGTGGATTAAAGCCTCTGCCTTTGGGGCGCCTGGGTGGCTCAGTGTGTTAAAGCCGCTGCCTTCGGCTCGGGTCATGATCCCAGGGTCGTGGGATAGAGCCCCGCATTGGGCTCTCCGCTCTGCGGACAGCCTGCTTCCTCTTCTCTCTCTCTGCCTCTCTGCCTACTTATGATCTCTATCAAATAAATAAATAAAATCTTAAAAAAAAAAAAAAAAGCCTCTGCCTTCCGCTCATGTCATGATCCCAGGGTCCTGGGATTGAGTCCTGCATCAGGCTCTCTGCTCAGCAGGAGCCTGCTTCCCTCTCTCTCTCTGCCTGCCTCTCTGCCTACTTCTGATCTGTCTCTCTGTCAAATAAATAAATAAAATCTTTTAAAAAAAATAAATATTCAGGTTTTCTATTTCTTCCTAGTTCAGTTTTGGCATGGATGGAACTAGAGGGTATTATGCTTAGCGAAATAAGTCAATAGGAGAAAGACAACTATCATATGATCTCCCTGATATGAGGAAGTGGAGATGCAACGGGGGTGAGGGTTAAGGGGGAAGGAAAAGAATAAATGAAACAAGATGGGATCGGGAGGGAGACAAACCAAAAGAGACTCTTAATGTCATAAAAGAGGCGGGGGGGGGGGGGGGGGAGAGGGGTTGGGAGAGGGTGGTGGGGTTACATTATATGTTTATATAAAAATAAATAAAATAAAATACATAAATAAAAATTAAAATAAATAGATAATAAAAAATAATAAAAAATTCAATGTAATAGCCAAAGGTGAAGACATTGGCTGTAGCAATTAGAAGTTGTTTTTCTTAGAATATATAGTTGTTTCAGGCAGTGGAATTAGAGGATTAGACAATAAAAACACTGAATGCAGATCACCTTTTTAAAAAATGTAATGGGTTTTGTCAAAATAAGTGAAATAATTAAACATAGATTGGCGATATTGGTGTAGTAACAGATTCTAGGCAGTTTTAAAGGTTGGGTTAGCCAGGGTTAATGGCACCCATGGGAAAATGATCTTTAAAAACTGAAGTCTTCCATCAGGGGAGGAACTGGATGAAAGTTTTTATTTTCTCCAAGGGAAAAGGTTCAGAGTTAGGTGAGACACCTACCAGCAATTCTGCCAGCCTAAATTCCCAGACTGGGTTCCTGCTAACTGGGAGACTCTGGCATGGAGGAGTCTCCACAGTGATTTTGGACATCCCTCCCTGCCTGCCATAGGGCCTAGTTTTCCCCATCCAGATTACACCTGGAGGGAAAGACCACCACCAGCTGATGCTGACGGCAGATGGACCACGCCGACTGAGGTTTCACAGCTGGGCCTCAAGAACACCATATTAGCAAACTGAATAGGTTTGTCCTGGTATTTCACTTATCTCCAACAAGTGCATTTAGGCAACTGAATTTTGTGCAGGGCGATTTAACTGTGTTCTGACATGGTTTACTTTACTTTCAGCTGGTGGGGACCTATAGACTGGGAAGCTTGCTCCCTTACCACCTCGCGGGGGCCACTATGTTACTAGCTCTGTGCTTTACATTTTTTTTCTCTGCAAGCTGAAGGAACTTGCATTTTTTTTTTTTCTGGGTCTCTGTGTATTTTTCCATCAAACAACATCTCCCTGTGATAATTGTATGTGATGGAAGTTAAAAAATGATGCACTCCTTTTAGAAGCTGGTCTAACAAAAGCCCAAAAGAACTAAGGAAAAAAAATAAACAGCCTCTCATAACAATCTGGAGAAAAATTTGATCTGAACTCTTCCTTATAGCTAGATAGATTCAATATCTAACTCCTAAAAGTGAAGTTGAAATACATTTATAAATATTATTCCTTAATTTTAACTTGTAAGATTGTTAAAAACTGTTGAATTCTCTATAATAAAATGTATAAGGAAAAGAAAAAAACAGCGTATATTTATCTATCTATCTATCATCTATGTAGGACTGGGGTGACTGCACCAAACTTTATTTTTATTTATTTATTTTTAAAGATTTTATTTATTTTATATTTTAGAGAGAGAGAGAGAGAGGGAGTGGGAGTGGGTGGAGAGTCAGAGGGAGAGGACAAAGGAAAAAATCCCAAGGAGACTCCACACTGAGCACAGAGCCTGACATGGGGCTCAATCCTATGACCTTGAGATCATGACCTGAGCCAAAACCACAAGTTGGACACTCACCTGGCTGAGATACTCAGGCAACCCAAAAATAGCTTGTTTTTAAAATCACAGAATAACATGAATTCTTTTCAGTGTCATATGAATTGGTAAATGTATTTATAACACCCCCAAAGTACATGAAACATTAGAAAAAAGAAGGAACTAAAGGAAAAAAAATATAGATCACAATGAATCATAAATAGAATAAAATTAATAGTCCACTATCAGGAAAAAAATTGACATAACAGAAAACGAAAAACTAAAAGAGGATTAAAAAGATTATAAATGTATTATAGTTCATTTTATGAAGTATAAAATGAAAGCATTGCAAGGAATTGTGTTTCAAAATGTTATTAATTAATTAAAATAATTAAACCAACAGGGTGCTCATTTAAATGTTCTTTTTTTAAAATAAAAATATTTTTTATTAACATGTAATGTATTATTTGTTTCAGGGGTACATGTCTGTGATTCATCAGTCTTACACAATTCATAGTGCTTATCATAGCACATACCTTCCCCAATGTCCATCATTTTTGTAAAAATATTGAGCAGAAATTTTCTATTTTCCATCACCTCCTCTGCCCATTTTTCAGGAAATTATCTCCCAGACAAAAATTTTAATGTCCCTTTCTCTGATTGAATGGTCCCAGCATGGGGAGCGGTTTTGAAAGGTTCTCCCTAAGCCCAGTGGAAATTATCTATTGGAAACAAAAAAACAAGGGCACCTCAGTTAAGCATTTGACTCTTGGTTTCAGCTAAGGTTGTGATCTCAGGGTCCTGAGATCAATTCCCACTTCAGGCTTCATGCTCAGCTCACTGTGGAGTCTGCTTAAAGACTCACACTCCCTCTGCCCCTCCACTGCTCAAACAAATAAATAAACAAATCTTTTTTATTCTTTTTTTTTTAAAGATTTTATTTATTTATTTGACAGGCAGAGATCACAAGTAGGCAGAGAGGCAGGCAGAGAGAGAGGAGGAAGCAGGCCCTCCGCTGAGCAGAGAGCCCGACTCGGGACTCCATCCCAGGACCCTGGGATCATGACCTGAGCTGAAGGCAGAGGCTTTAACCCCCTGAGCCACCCAGGTGCCTCCTAAACAAATCTTTTTTAAAAGAAAGAAACATAGAAACAAAATCATACTTATTGGTTAAGTATTACAAACCTCCCATTAATAAACACTTGGGACAAAACTATTCAATATCATACATAGAAAATTTCATTCATTGGGACACCTGGGTGGCTCAGTTAAACATCTGCATTCAGCTCAGGTTATGATCCCAGGATGCTGGGATGGAGCTCCACAAGGGTTCCTTCCTCAGTGGGGGAGTCTGCCTCTCCCTTTCTGTCTGCCCCTCTCTCCTTGTTTGTGCTCTCTTGCTCTCTCCCTCTCAAAATAAATAAATAAAATCTTTAAAAAAATAAGATTTCATTCATTCATTCAAAAAGAAAAGGTAAGTAAATGAAGGTATAAATATTGGAGAGGAGAGGAAAAAGCTTTTAATATTTACAGACAATAAAATTATCTAAGAGGAAAACGCATATAACTTAAGTAAAATAAGTGGTAGTAATACAATTATTCAGCGAGATAGTAAGTTCACCAAGCTCAAAAGCTTTTCTATAGAGCAGGAATATCCAATTAGAAAATTTAATTGGAAAAGAATATCATTTGAAATAGCAACAACAAAAAAATAAAATGCTTGAGAATAAACTAAAAAAGGAATGTATGATGACAATGTGAAAAAAACTACAAGTTTATTGAATGTGTGGTGCTAAAAAAAGTTTAATTAGAAAAGTATATCAAGTCCCAGGCTTTAAAAACTCAGTTTTTTAGGATGTCAATTTTCCTCATATTACTCTATAAACTTAAAATAATTACAATAAAAATCTCAACATAGAGAACTTGATGAGTTATTCTAAAATTCATAAAAGAGTCCAGAAAAGTAACTTTAATAAAGCATGTTATCCTAAAAGAGATAAAAAAAGAAATAAATCTATAAAATTAAAACAGGAGGTTGTCTGAAGAGTAAATAAGTAAATAGAAAAGAACAGAATTCAGAAAAAGACCTATGAATAAAAATTAACATAGCTTTAATAAATGTAAAGCTTCTTAGAAAACTGAAAAAGAGGAGAAGACTTTCTAAATAAAATGAAAAACCCAAAGCCAAGAAGGAAAAATCTAATACATCTAAATAAGTAAAAATGAAAATTTTCTCTTACAAAAGACAAAAAAATTCAAAGCAAGGAACTATCTTGAAAAAAAAATTGCAAGATTCATATCAGAAAAAGAGTAATATTAAAATTCATGATCTGTAAAACTACATAGCAAAGATGTCATCCTTTATTATTTTTAGCTTACGATTTATTGAGCATTTTACTCTGTTCTAGGCAATGCACTAATATCTTATACATTTTTGAATTTGTCATGTTAACACTATGACATTTATTTTTCCAAATTTTCATTTTAAAGTAAGAAAACATAAATCTGGGTTAAATAATCAGCCTGAGGTTGCAAAGTTATATGGGTCCCAAGCAACTTTTAAACCAGTCTTTTAATTGAAAAATCCCTAATTCTATGAATTTATCTTTGGTTGTGCTGATAAAACTTTTTACAGTTTTTCATTTATATTTAATTTTTTCATATGTTTATGATTGTAAGAGCTTAAAGACTCTATGAGTGTACAACTACTTATTAATATTCATGCAATTATTGTGTTTGATCTGTAGCATGCCCTCCCTGCAACAGATAAGTAATATTTTTTTCTTGTTTCCTGGTGTTATTTCATATAACCCTTTAATCC
>ML109983.1:49037-64440 GCA_003697995.1 Taxidea taxus jeffersonii | reverse complement strand
TGTGGCATATATTTTTGGTATACAGTATGAGGTTAAATGCTAAACTTATCTTTTCCAATGCAAGTGACCCTTTTCCTATGTTAAACTCTTATTTTTACTAGGGGCCATTTTGAATTCATACATTTTATTCTACTTTTTTAAATGTGTCTATTCTTGTACCTATATTACATTGGTTTACTTATTGCGGCTCTATAATTTGTTTTAATATTTGGTGGGGCAAGCTCATTATTCTTATTTTTAAAGATTTCCAGAAACTTTTGTGTAAACCTTTGATTTTAAAAAGGATTATGCTTTTCTACAATATTTATTCTTTCCAACCAAGAACAAGGTATGCCTTTGCATTAATTCAAGTTTTCTTTATAATTAATTTATATATATTTATATAAATTTGATAATTGTCTTCCTATAGACCCTTCACACTTATTGTTAAACATTTTCCTAGATTACTTATTTATCTGTGTTTGTGTGATGAAGGAGTTGTGTGTGAGATAAGTATTGCTACATTTAATGGGATATTTTCTGTTTTATTGTATCTTGTATTTGTTGCTCTTGCTGTTGCTGTATAACTATCTTATTTTCCATTAGCAGCAGCAGTGAAGACTGTATTTTTATATCATTCAAATTCGGTAATCATTTTAACCACTAAATACCAGGTTCTGTTCTAAGAGTATGAAGACATAAGTAAGACAGAAATAGCTTCTTCCAAAATGTGCAGGGCCTAGTAGAAAGAAGGGTTTATATGAAGGGACTAAGATTAATGACATATTGATAAGGGACAGAAAAATTGTTGGTACCTACATGGAATAAATGGAAACTTTTTGGAAATCACTCTAAAAAGCTGGTGCCTATACTATTCCTTCAATATCCTCACAGTACTGAACACATAATTTTACCCTTAACAACAACGACAGCAGATGTTAACAACTACAGACAGCTACCATTTCCTAACTCTTATGTATCAGTCATTGCCATAGAGACTAAGCATCTTGTTTTTAATCCTCCCAACAACCCATCAGATGGGTTTTACAATTCCTGTGTTACTGGTGAGGAAACAACAGGTCTGCGTGCTTAGAAATCTATAGACACAGAGTCAGTAATGATGAGATGGATAAGTGATATCTGGTCACACTGCAAATCAACAAGGAAGACTGTTCACTTTTAACTAACCTGAAATATGAGACTATTTTGAGACTGTTGAGTGAGGAGACAGATGGTAGTCAAACAGTATTAAAATAGTAAATTACAGGGGCACCTGGGTGGCTCAGTGGGTTAAAGCCTCTGCCTTCGGCTCAGGTCATGATCCCAGCCTCCTGGGATCGAGCCCCGAATCAGGCTCTCTGCTCAGCGGGAGCCTGCTTCCCTTCCTCTCTCTCTGCCTGCCTCTCTGCCTACTTGTGATCTCTCTCTGTCAAAATAAATAAATAAAATCTTTAAAAAAAATAGTAAATTACAGAACCAACGCCTTCTATCCCCTTTACTCTTTTGCAAAATGTAGCACCACACTGCCCAACATGTGGGTAACTTTACATTTAAATTATTTAAAATTAAGTAAAATTAATAATGCAGTTGCTCATTCCGTTAGCCATATTTCAAGTGCTTAATAGCCACCTGTGGCTAGCAGCTATCAAACTGTGCACTGCCAAATATTTCCACCATAGAAGTCTCTGCTAAGCAGTGTTGATTAAGCACGTCCAACCCAGAAATCATATCCTAGCTGCTCTATAATTTCATTTCCTCAGAGAATATTTAACATGCACTAGGTACCATGACATCAGCTAGGCACTGGTTTACAAAAACTGGTAAGACCTGGTCTCTTTCCTTAAGTTTCTCAAAGTCTAGTGGGAGACAAAAGTAATAAAATTGCCATTCTTGGGAATCATAATTAAAAATAATAGTGATAAAAATAATGGGCCTCAAAAAGGCTACTTTTTGTGATCTCTTTCCCTCCACAGATGTATAATGGTTACCGACATCAGGTTGATCTGGCGTGCTCTGAATTATCTACTGCCTTAAGATTCTACAAGTTCAGTCATGATTCTTAACCTTCAAGTTTTGTAAATCTTGGTGCTGATTTTATACTCACCTACCCAGGCCCAGCACTGCTGCCTTGGCCTACATCTGAATCACAATTTCTACTAATTCTTCTGAGATAATAACTTTGTAGGGAGTGATCTATTCACATCTTCTTTGTCTTTGTTACCTAGTGAAAAATAGACAATCTTGACCTAAAATTCTCCCCTGTTTATCTTCTATGAAATAACCATTGATAAAATTATCAGCAAACCATCTGATTCTTTACTATTAGGTATTTGAAGTTTTATCACTTGTGAGAAGCTGCTGGAGAACATTTATTCTTTTACCATGTAAGAGAAAGCTTTACTTCCCTATTGGTTTTCATCCACATGACAGAAGGGATTTGGGGGGACATCTTGCTGCCATAAAAAACTATCGAATATGCACCCTATGTGGTTCTCTCTTTACCTACAATTAGAGTAATCTTCTTCCTCACTCTAAAAAACACAACAAAAACTCACTTCACTTTTGCTAGAAGAGCCACGTCCATTTCATTAGAGCTTCATTTTTGCACCTGCGTTGATTTTGGGTAATTTAGAATTCATGCTTAAAATGTCTCCTTTCCAAAGTGATGGTTAAGTTGTATTTACTTAGCACATTTTCCTATTTGGCAGCAAGAATGTTTTATCGGGTGGCATTATTTCATGGAGATAGCCTAAAATTAGCACTATCAAATGAGGGGTAAATCAGAATCTTAGCCAAGGATGGAAACACAGAATAAAAGATTAAATGTATCTAAAACATTGATCTTCTTGTGGGAAAAGATTTGTCACTGAATATTGTCCAGTTTTTACCTGAATCATTATGTCTGTAGAACATTCATTACAGATGCTGCCAAGTACTGTCAACCAAAGAGCCAATGTCATGTTGATTGCTATTTACTGCTAGTTGTTGGACCCTCACTGTATTTCCTACTCCATGCAAAATCAGCCTTGGCTGGCTTCTCACATTCACTTTTTCTCACTGTCTAGATAAATTTTTCTATTTTGTTTCCAGGTCTGGGTGATTTAGGGCTCCAGTACTTTAATGCCAAAGAAACGAATTAACATGAAAACTCTGTGACATGACATAGCCATCACATTATCACATACTGCATATGTCATAACACACAGTGAGTTTTTTAATACACTGACTATAGTCAGTTGCTTTTTAGATATTTTTTCTTTATGTAAATGGAAGCAATATATCCCATTGACATGAATGAAATCAAAACATCCCACCAGATTAGCCTATAAATTCCTTGAGGACAAGAAAGAAAGCTGCTCATTCTATTTTCCTCCACAAGGCCCAAGTCTTGTACTGTGCTTGGCAAAGGCAGCCAGATACGTGCTGCTGAGTAAGAGCTTGTCTTTGTCATTTGCTATTTAACTCTCAACCTCTACCTTTCCCCCAAGCTATTCCTCTACCTAATCTAGTGCCACCCAGCTTGCTAGGTAAAGTATCTACTCTGTGGACTATCCTTTGATCAACTTGCATTAGTGGAAGAAACATATCAGGTAGTTCTAATTGACCAAAAATGTAAACTCTATTCTTTAATCCATGTGGCTCATTATAAAGCTGACGTGTTAATCACCACTTGATACTGGAGGAGAAGAATGTTTGTAATTTGTTGGCTCCTGTTGACCCAGATATTAATATTGTTAGTTTGCATGTTAGCTGATGAAAAGTTCTAGTCTGTCTTCTCTCTTAGTGTTCATATTTGCATTATGTTTTGATAGTTCCATGGGAGAAACACAATGTTTTAATTCAAAGCAGGTACTATGGCGGAGGGAAATTAGACTTAGTAGTGAGCCTGCAGGAGAACATTTTTGTAACAAAATGCATCTTCAAATCTTATCATTCAAAGGAAACCATACTCCAGCTATAGGTAGGATACTTGGGGATAATGTTCTTGGCTACTTTATTTTTGTCACAGAGATGGTATTTCCGTCTGGAGGTAGACTCTGAACATTTCTAGGTCCGCCTTCAAAGACCAGGAGTTAAGCTGGAAAAGTGCTGCTGATCAATGGAAAAACCTCACAGGGGGCCAAAACAGTCACTAGATGTATATAAATTTAAAATTTTGCTTCAGATTGTTACTCTTAAGAGAGGATTTGTGCTCAATCATCATTTCAATTTTTTCTACTAATTTTGAGTCAATTTTTCAAATGCTGATTTGAATGTCGAACAAGGTCATCTTATAAACGTTGCTATTTGGGATAATTCTAACAATATAGTAATGACTGGAGCATATAGCAAAATAGATTTTTGCATTTTGAAAGCAGAAGAGAATTTTTCAGCACTTTCACTGAATCTTATTGGTAGACAAGGTATCATATTGTTAACTCTGAGGAGTTGCCAAAATAGGCATAAATAAAAGCATGAATTTTAAAAGTAACCAGAATTTAAGACCAAAAAAGCAAAGCCCAGGGAGAGTTACTGAACATGTCTGGTGACTATAGGCAATGTGTTCTAGAAAAGTGGAGTTATACCCAAGGAATATGCAGTCTTTGGATGAAAACGTTCACACTCTGGCTGATATCTAGGAGTATAAATTAATATATTATTGAAAGAGTGCCAGACAAAGTGTTATTCTGAATTTGAGGCAGTCAAAGAAAGAATCCTGAAAAAGTGAGCTTAGGCCAGGATTAAAGAGGGGTGGGAGGGATGGGGTGGCTGGGTGATGGACATTAGGAAGGGTATGTGCTATAGGGAGCATTGTGAACTGTGTAAGACTGATGAATCACACAGAGACCTGTACCCCTGAGACAAATAACACATATTATGTTAATTTAACAAATAAATGGAGAAAAAAATGAGGAAATAGGAATATACTGGTAACCTATAAGCTATTTTTAGCATATTCCCACATATACATTTATTATCCATCAAAATCTAGTTTTTCCAACTTTGGCACTATAACATTTTGGGTCAGATAATTATGTGTTATGGGGGACTGTCCTATGAATTAAAGAAATTTCAGCAGAACAGAACCTACTACTCCAGTTGAAGCAAACAAAAATGTCCCCAGACATTGCCAAATGTCCCTTGGGGTGGGGATAAGATCATTCCCCTTAACCCCAAAGGACCATTGATCTAACCACATTATTATAGGAGAATCTTTCATTTGATACTCATGGTCTAATAGTATCAGTGATAACAGCTAAAATTTAAATTTTAGCTGTTTTGGTAATGTGCTAAGGATTTCACCAGTATCCCTTCAGTCATTTCTCACAAGTTTGTGAGATAGGCAGGTACATTTAGTATCAAGATTTTAAAATACTGAAGTTAAGTTTATGGGATAAATGAATACATTGTACCATTATGCAGATAAATAAACTGAAGCTGACAGGAGTTATGAAACTTGTCCAGGGTAACACTACTAGGAAGGGATAGAGCATAGACTCACACCTAGTTTTCACTACCTCAAAGTCCATGCATGCAAGCGCTACATTACAAGATTTTCCAACACAACTTTTACTTAAACTATAATAAAAACAAACAAAAACACTGACATAAAAGTTAACCATATGCTGAGATTAAAATATCAGAAAGTCTGAAAGCCTGAATGTTTTCCTCTAAGACAGGAAGAAGGCAAAAATGACCACTCACAGAACTGTTATTTAATATAGCGATAAAAATTCTAGTCAGTGCAATAGTGCAAAACGAGGAAATAAAAGGCATCCATATTGGAAAGAAAAAAAATGTCCTTATTTGTAGATGGCATGACTGTCTATATAGAAAATCCAAAAAAATTTGCCAAAAATAAAAAAAAACCTCATGAACTGATAAGTATGTTCAATAAGGTCATAGGATACAAGGTAAACATAAAAATCAATTTTATTTTTATATTCTAACAATGAGCAAAAATTAAAATAATGCCATTTCTAATCAACAAGTATATAAGTATTTTATTTAGCTTTTCATTAATTAATATTTTAATATAAATAAATACATACTTAAAGGGAAAGAGGGAGGCAAGAAGGCAGAAGAGTAGGGGGTTCGTTTCATCTGGTCCCTTGAATTTAGCTAGATATCTATCAAATCATTCTGAACACCTACAAGTTCAACCTGAGATGTAAGAAAAGAATTGATGGAATTCTACAAATAGAAAAGTGACCAATTTTGCAAGGTAAGAGGTATGGAGATGTGAATCTGAGGGGATATATTGGAAGATAAACGGAGTGGGAAGGAAGCCTCCATAAGCTGGCACTGGAAAGCGATATCGCCCCAGAGTGCAAAATCAGAAATTTTAGAAGTCTGCTCCAGTGAGAGATGTAACTGCCTAAAAGGTGCTCAGGTGGCAAAGTGGGGCAGAATCCTAGGTGGGACAGTGTGGTGTCAGGATCCCTAGGATCACAGAAAGAATGGAGGGGGGGTGCCTGAGCTGGTACAGTTCCCAAGCACTGGAGTGGGGAAACCGGCTACAGTTAGCAAGACTGGCAATGGGCTCTTAGCTCCATTTGCCATAAACCATGAACCATGGCAGGATCCCATCATTGGTCTTGCAGAGCAGGGGCCCTGCAAGAGACAGAAACTCGGGGACCCTCCTTCCTCCCCAAGGAGGATTGGCTTAGGTGTGCACCAGAGAAGTCTGCAGAGTTTGTGCAAACAGAAGTGAAGACTGCTTTTCCCTGAGGGTTTTCTAAAGATAGGGGACTGCGATCTTTCAGCTCTGGAGCTGGAGATCAGGGCCCTGCCGTTTTTATTTTCATCTTCTAAAACAGCATGGAAAGTCTTCAGGGAACAAAAGCCACATAGAGCAACCTGAAGCAGCTTACACTGAGACCGTCTCCTTGGCAAGGGGCAATGTAACTCTGCCTAGGCAAAGACACCTGAGAATCATTGCAACAGGACCCTCCCCCAGAAGACCAGCTGGATCATCAGGAGAATACCAAGTTTACAGAGCACACAGTTCTGTAAAACTCCAGCACTAACTAGGGGAAAATAGTATATAGAATGAAAGGATTTTTTTCTAAAGATTCTTTTATCTTTCAGTTTAAAATTTTCATTTTCTTTTTTCCTTTTCAAATAGTTTATTTTATCAACACTTTATTTTTAAACATTTTTTTAACTTTCATTTTTACATTTACATTTTATAGATATACTCTACATTTTTTGTTTCCGTTCACTCTATTCAATTTTATTTTTGTATATATTTTGCTTTCTTTACAATTTTCCATTTAGTGTCTTCTAACAAACAGACAAAAATACACCTAGGACGAAGTGGATAACCCCGTTTTGTTCACATGGGAGGTTATATTCCCTCCTTTTCCCCTCTTCTTCTTCTTTTTTTGTTTTTTGTTTTGTTTATGACCTCTTTGGTATTTCACTTGGGTCATGGTTGATATGGTTGAAATTTTTTATTTTGTCCTCTTGTTCATCCACTCTTCTCCAGGCAAAATGACTAGAAGGAAGAATTCATAACAAAAGAAACCAGAGGTAACACTCTCTGCCACAGGTCTAATATGGATAGAAGTAAAATTATAAAGTTACTTGCAGGACTTGAAAAAAGCATAAAAGACATAGAGAATTCCTTAATGCAGAAATAAAATCTGATTAGGCTGAAGTTAAAAATATTTTAACTGATATGCAGTCTAAAATTAATGTTCTAACAGCTAAGGTAAATGAGGCAGAAGAGAGAGTTGGTGACATAGAAGACAAAATGATGGAAAGGAAGGCCGAGGAAAATGGAGAAAAACAACTAATGGACCCTGAGGAGAGGCTTCAAAAAATCAGCAATATCATGAAATGAAACAATATTAAAATTATTGAGGTCCAAGGGGAAGAAAAAAGAGAGAGGGAGAGAGAGTAGGTATATTTGGGCAAATTATAGCTAAGATCTTCTCTAATCTGGAGAAGAAAAAGGCATTCAAATGTAAGAGGTAGGGAGAATCCCCCTCAAAATCAATAAAAATATATCAACATCTGGATAAATAATAGTGAAGCTTACAAATTCAGAGATGACAAGAAAATCCTGAAAGCAAGTACAGACAAGAACTCCTTAACCTACAGGATAAGAACATTAGACTGGCAGCAGACCTATCCATAGAGACCTGGCAGGCCAGAATGGATTCACATGATAGATTCAGGATACTAAATTAGAAAAACATGTAGCCAAGAATGCTTTATCCAGTAACTCTGTTATCCAGAATGGAAGGAGAGATAAAGAGATTCCAGGACAAATGGAAACTAAAACTAAACCAGCCCTGAAAGAAATAGTAAAGAGGATCCTGTAAGTGAAGAGAGAGCCCAAAAGTAACATACACCAGAAAGAAACAGAGAGAATCTACAGAAACAAGGACTTGACAGGCAATACAATGGCACTAAATTCATATCTTTCAATAGTTACTCTGAATGTAAATAGGCTAAATGTTCCAAACAAAAGACACAGAGAGTCAGACTGGATAAAAAAAAAAAAGTAAGACCCATCCATATTCTGTCTATAAGAGACCCATTTAGACTTAAAGATAAATCCAGACTGAAAGTGGAGGGGTGGAGAAGGATTTATCATGCTAATGGACATCACAAGAAAGCTGGGATAGCAATCCTCATAGCAGACATATTGGATTTTAAACCAATGACTGTAGTAAGAGATGAAGAGGGACATTATATAATACTTAATAGGTCTATCCAAGAAGAAGATCTAAAAGTTGCAGCTAATTATATAAGCCAATTAATAACAAAATTAAAGAAACACATTGATAGTAATACAATAATAGTAGGGGACTTCAACACCTCACTCACAGCAATGGACAGATCACCTAAGCAGATCAACAAAGAAACAAGGGCTTTAAATGACATACTAGACCACATGGACTTCATAGATATATACAGAGCATCCCATTCTAAAGTAACAGAATACACATTCTTATCAAGTGCACATGGAACATTCTCCAGAATAGATAATATACTGGGTCACAAATCAGGTCTCAATTGGTACCAAAACACTAGGATTATTCCCTGCATATTTTCAGACCATAGTGCTTTAAAACTTGAACTCAATCACAGGAGGAAATTTGGAAGGAACTCAAATACTTAGAGGTTAAAGAGCATCCTACTAAAGAATGAATAGGTCTACCAGGAAATTAAAGAAGAATTTTAAAAACTCGTGGAAACAAATGAAAATGAAAACATAACCTTTCAAAACCTTTGGTATACAGCAAAAGTGGTCCTAAGTGGGAAGTACATAGCAATACAAGCCTTTCTCAAAAAATTAGAAAATTCTCAAATATACAAGTTAACCTTACACCTAAAAGAGCTGGAGAAAGAACAGTAAATAAAACCTTACCCAACCAGGAGAAGAGGAATAATAAAGATTAGAGCAGAAATCAATGAAATATAAACCAAAATAACAGTAGGAAAAATAAATGAAACTAGAAGCTGGTTCTTGGAGAGAATTAATAAGATTGATAAACCCCTAGCCAGACTTATTAAAAAAAAAAAAAAAGAAAGTACCCAAATTAATAAAATCATGAGTGGAAGAGGAGAGATCATAACCAACACCAAAGAAATACAAACAATTTTAAGAATATATTATGAGCAACTATATGCCAACAAATTAGGCAATCTGGAAGAAGTGGATGCATTCCTGGATATTTATAAACTACCAAAACTGAAATGGGAAGAAATAGAAAACCTGAACAGACTGATAACCTGCAAGGAAATTGAAGCAGCAATCAAAAATCTCCCAACAAACAAGAGTCCAGGGCTGAATGGCTTCCAAGGGGAATTCTACCAAATATTTAAAGAAGAAATAATACCTACTCCCCTGGAGTTGTTTCAAAATTAGAAATATAATAAAAACTTCCAAACTCATTCTATGAGGCCAGCATTACTTTGATCCCAAAACTAAATAAAGACCCCATCAAGAAGGAGACTTATAGACAAATATCCCTGATGAACATGGATGCAAAAACTTTCACCAAAATACTAGTAATAGGATCCAACAGTACATTAAAAGGATTATTCACCATGACCCAGTGGGGTTTATTCCTGAGCTGCAAGGGTAGTTCAACATTTGCAAATCAATCAATGTGATACATCATATTAATAAAAGAAAGAATAAGAACTGTATGATTCTCCCAGAAAAAGCATTTGACAAAATACAGTATCCTTTCTTGATTAAAACTCTCCACAGTGTAGGGAGAGAGGAAACATATCTCAATATCATAAAAGCCATTTACGAAAAGCCCACAGCAAATATCATTCTCAATGGGGAAAAACTGAGAGCCTTTTCCTAAGGTCAGGAACACTACAAGGATGACCACTCTTTTTTTTTTTAAAGACTTTATTTGACAGGGATCACAAGTAGGCAGAGAGGCAGGCAGAGAGAGAGGGAGAAGCAGGCTCCCCGCCAAGCAGGGAGCCCAATGTGGGACTCGATCCCAGGACCCTGAGATCATGACCTGAGCCGAAGGCAGAGGCTTTAACCCACTGAGCCACCCAGGTGCCCCAAGGATGACCACTCTTACCGGTATTGTACAACATAGTACTAGAAGTCCTAGGCTCAGCAATCAGACAACAAAAAGAAATAAAATGCATTCAAATTGGCAAAGAAGAAGTCAAACTCTCTCATTTTTTTGCAGATGACATGATACTTTATGTAAAACATTAAAGATTCAATCCCCAAATCACTAGAACTCATACAGGAATTCAGGAACATGGCAGGATATAAAATCAATGCAAAAAAATCAGGTGCATTTTTATGTACTAACAATGAGACAGAAGAAAGTGAAATTAAGATATTGATTGCATTTACAATTGCACCAAAAACCATAAGATACCTAGGAATAAACCTAATCAAAGAGGTTAAGGATCTGTACTCTAAAAACTACAGGACACTTATGAAAGAAATTGAAGAAGACACAAAGATTTGGAAAAACATTCCATGCTCATGGATTGGAATAATAAATACTGCTAAAATGTCTATGTTACCCAGAGCAATCTACACTTTTAATACAGTCCCTATCAAAATACCATTGACATTTCTCACAGAGCCGGAATAATCATCCTAAAATTTGTATGCAACCAGAAAAGACCCTGAATAAGGTAATGTTGGAAAGCAAACAAACAAACAAATCTGGGGGCATCACAATTCCAGACTTCAAGCTCTATTACAAAGCTGTAATCATCAAGATAGTATGGCACAGGCACAAAAACAGACACATAGATCAAAGGAACAAAATAGATAACCCAGAAATGGGACTCTCAACTCTAAGGTCAACTAATCTTTGACAAAGCAGGAAAGAATATCCAATGAAAAAGAACAATTTCGGGGCACTTGGGTGGCTCAGTGGGTTAAGCCTCTGCCTAAGGCTCAGGTCATGCTTTCAGGGTCCTAGGATCAAGCCCCGAATTGGGCTCTCTGCTCAGCAGGGAGCCTGCTTCCCCCTCTCTCTCTGCCTGCCTCTCTGCCTACTTGTGATCCCTGTCTGTCAAATAAATAAATAAAATCTTAAAAAAAAAAAAAGAAAAAGAACAATCTTTTCAATAAATGGTGCTGGGAGAACTGGACAGCCACATGTAGAAGAACGAAACTGGACCATTTTCTTACACCATACACAAATATAAACTCAAATGGATGAAAGAAACAGGATGTGAGACAGGAATCCATTAAAATCCTAGAGAACATAGGCACCAACTTCTGTGACCTCAGATGCAGCAACCTTTTGCTAGACATGTCTCCAAAGGCAAGGGAAATAAAAGCAAAAATGAACACTGGGATTTCATCAAGATAAAAAGCTTTTCAACAGCAAAGGAAAAGTCAGCAAAACTAAAAGGCAACCTATAGAATGGGAGAAGATATTTGCAAATGACATATCAGATAAAGGGCTAGTATCCAGATCTATAAAGAACGTATTAAGCTCTTCATCCAATAACAAATGATCCAGTCAAGAAATGGGCAGAAGACATGAAGAGACATTTCTCCAAAGAAGACTTACTAATGACCAACAAACACATGAAAAATGCTCCATCTCATTTGTCATCAGGGAAATACAAATCAAAACCACAATGAGATACTACCTTACACCAGTTAGAACAGCTAAAATTAACCAGATAAGAAAAAAACAAAAGTTGGCGAGAATGTGGAAAAAAGGAAACCCTCTTACACTGTTGGTGGGAATGCAAGCTCGTACAACTACTCTGGAAAACAGTATGGAAGTTCCTCAAGAACTTAAAAATAGAGCTATCCTAAACCCAGCAATGGCACTACTAGGTATTTGTCCCAAAGATACAAGTGTATGGATCCAAAGGGGCACCTGCACCCCAATGTTTCTAGAAGAAATGTCCACAATAGCCAAAATATGGAAAGAGCCCAGATATCCATCAACAGATGAACGGATAAAGAAGATTTGGTATATGTGTGTGTGTACACAGATGCACACACAATGGAATATTACTCAGCCATCAGAAAGGATGAATACTTACTATTTACACCAACGTGGATAGACTGGAGGGTATTATGCTGAACGAAATAAGCCAATCAGAGAAAGACAATTATCATATAGTTTCACTCATATGTGGAATATAAGAAACAGCACATAAAATCATAGGGAAAGGGAGGGAAAAGTGAATGGGAAGTCATCAGAACGGGAGAAAAACCATGAGAGACGCTGAATTATAGGAAGAAAACTGAGGGTTGCTGGGAGGGAGGGGAGTGGAGGGATGGGGTAACTGGGTGATGGGCATTAAGGAAGGCATGTTATGTGACGAGCACTGGGTGTTTTATGCAATTGATGAATTACTGAACACTTCATCTGGAACTAATGATGTACTATATGTTGGCTAATTGAATCTAAATAAAATAAATACATAAATAAAATAAATACTTAAAGGTAAACCTAACAAATATGTATAGAGCTTGTATGGGGAGGCTGTACAACTGCTGATGAAAGAAAATGAAGAAGATTTATAACTATAACATAATATATATTTATATTTATATTAATTTATATAAATTTATAAATAAATGGAGAGCTATATGTTCATGGATTGAAAGAGTCAACATTAAGATTTCAATTCTCTCCAAATTGGTATGCAGTTTTAACACAATTCCTATCAAAATCTCAGCAAGATTTTTAAAAGAAGATAGAGATAAAATTATTAAAAACTTTATATGAACAGGAAAAGGAACTAGAACAGTTAGAACAATTTTGAAAAAAATGAAGTGGGAAATATAAGCCTATATGATTTCAATATAATTATGAAAATGTGTAATATTAGTAGAGCATAGATGTACAAATCAATGAAACAGAACAGGGAATCCAGAAACAGACACACACAAAAATGCCCTAGTGATACTTTACAAAGGTGCAGAAGCAACTCAGTTGAGGAAAGGTAACATTTTCAACAGTAACAACAACAACAACAAAAAGGAATCTCTACCTAAGTCTCAAACCTTATATAAAAATTAATTAAAATGTATCACAGGCTTAAATGTGAAGTGTAAATCAACAAAATTTTTAGAAAAAAAACTAGGAGATAATCTTTAAAATCTAGACTAGGGGAAGAGTTTTTAGATTTGACACCAAAATCATAGTCCAGAAAATTAAAAAAAAAAAAGGATAATTCAGGCTTCATCAGAATCAACAACACTGATAAAAATGACAAGCCACAGAATGGGAGAAAATATCTGCAAACCACATATCCAAAAAAGGACTAGTACCTACTATGTATAATGAACTCTCAAAACTCAACAGTAATAGAAACAAACAACTCAATTAGAAAACAGACAAAAGGCATGAAGAGATGCTCTACTGAAGAGGATATATAGAAGCAAATAATCATATGGAAAGATGTTCACTCTTTTGACATTAGGAAAATGTGAGTTAAAACCATAATGAAATACTACTGTGCATCTACCAAATAGCTAAAATGAAAATACTGACAAAATCAAATGCTAGTGAGAATTTAGAGTAACTGGATCACTCATATATTGCTGGAAAGGCCACTCTGCAAAGACAATTTGAGAGTTTCTTAAAAATTAAACATGTAACTACCATATGATAAAGCAATTGCATTCCTGGGAATTTATCCCAAAGACACGAAAACTTGTGTTTATATAAAACTTGTGTTTATATAAAACTTGTATATGAATGTTTATAGTAGTTTTATTTGTAGCAGCCTAATTCCTGAAATAACACAGATGCCTTTCAACAGATGAACGGTTAAACAAAACTGTGGTACATCTATACCATGGAATACTACTCAGCAATAAAACAAACTAGTGATACATGCAAAAACCTGGATGAAAAAAACAGGGAATTATGCTGATGAAAAAAAGCTTATACCAAAATGTTATATACTGTATTATTCTATTTATATACATTCTGGAAATGAAAACAACTGTAGAAGGGGAGAGCAGATTCACAGTTGCAAGGGGTCAGGAGGGGTGTTGGTAGAGGAGGAAAGTAAGAGTGATCACTAAGGGATGCTAGTTGTGATAAAACTGTTCTGTATCTTGAGTATATTGATGATAATATCCTGGTTGCTATCTTGTAGCATGTTTTTCAAGATGTTACCAGAAACTAGGTAAAGGGTACATGGAATCGTTCTACTATTTCTCATAACTGTATTTCTTACAATTATCTCAAAGTAAAAAAAAATGTTTAAAAACTATGGCATAGAGAAAATATCAAAGAGTCTGAGACATTTGGATAAGTTTAATAATTGACAAGCCTTCACCATACTTTTTAACCATTTTAGTTTCATTGAAACCCAGACAGTCATTTTCTTTTATTTGCTCATTAAAAAAAAGGACAATAATGTGGACATGCGGAGTATATCTTTCAAGAGGAACTAAAGACTCCCGAACTCAATAAACTCTACTAGGTAGGTATAGAGTAAGGGAAATTTTGCCTTGATTAAATTTTGTCTTAAGTCCTGCCCAATCTTACGAGGACAAAACTGTTCAGGTTTTCTTTCTTTCTTTTTTTTTTTTTTTAAGATTTTATTTATTTATTTGACAGATGGAGATCACAAGTAGGCAGAGAGGCAGGCAGAGAGAGAGGAGGAAGTAGGCTTCCCGACGAGCAGAGAGTCTGATGCGGGACTCGATCCCAGCATCCTGGGATCATGACCTGAGCTCGAAGGCAGAGGCTTTAATCCACAAAGCCACCCAGGCGTCCCTGTTCAGGTTTTCTGAAGTCTCCACAGTGATGGCTCCTGTCTAGACTCTGAAAGCACTCATTGGTATGCATAACTCAGCGAGTATAGTAATCATAGCAGCAAATACATATCGACTAACCGCTATACGTAAAACAATTTGCTAGAACACAATGCCTTTTGTATTATCTTGTCTTTTAATTTTTATGCTAATTTCTATCTGTACATGGTTTTTTTTTTTTTT